>PVIC010023651.1:0-26641 GCA_004025085.1 Thryonomys swinderianus | reverse complement strand
CACATTTGCCCTTCGTGGAAGATTTGTGCCCCGATCTGTCATCAGTGTTTGAAGCACCAGACTAACCCGGGTACCACTCTTGCTTACCCCATACACTTTCCCACGTTTGCTTTTCTGTCACGGGTTCCCCGGGCAAGAGACCCCTGTCCTAATACTTGAGTCAAAATTTTGTCTTTCATCTCGTCCCATGTCATTTGCCTTTTAAGTCGTCTCTTCTGTGTTATTTTACTTACTAGCTAGTTAGTTCCTTGATTTTTCTTTCTATCTGATGTAAACTGATCCTAAAGAAAATAAAGCTAGAACAGTGTCCTATAGGTTGTAATCATGTAAGTTAAAAACACATGTATAGTAGAAATGACATGATTTCTGTTGGAATAGCAATATAAATAAAAGTGAGTGTTTTGGGGTTTATTCTGTATTTCGAGACAAATATATGTAAGTTATGTTTTGAACGAGTCAACATATATTCAGAATCCCAATATATATTTAGTGTGGTCTTTTTTTTTTTTACTTTACTATGTATTATTTAATTTTACCATATTATTTACGATTTGTAGAAGTTGTGAAATACCTTTTTACAATGATTTATAGATGAGGTTTTTTTTTTTTTTTTTTGAGACAGGGTCTTGCTTTGTAGTTCAGGATGGCCCTCAGCTCACCATGTAGCCCAGGCAAGCCTGAAACTCAGCAGTCCTCCTGCCTCTGCCTCCCGAGTGCTGGGATTACAGGCATGAGCCACCACACCTGGCGATGAGAATTTTAATTATTATGAATTACTCTCCATTTTATTTTCCCTTGAAAACTTACTTCCTTCATCCATTGCTTTTTTATTTTTTCCTTTTGCCTAAGAAGTAAAACAATACATGAAATAAGGTTTCAAAATGTGCTCATGTTAGAAGCTCATGTTTCTGTGTTTCTTTTTAAGAACATGCATTTCCTGTTATCGTATGTCACAAAACGTATGTATGACATGAATCTACCAGTGGCCCTGAGTGCTACACTAAGCTCAAAAATACATTTCTATATTTTATTTTTAAATGATACTTAATATTTGAACAAGTGACATTAATCACCTGTGATTTGATTTATATTTTCATTTATGGTACTTAAACATCATTATAATACATCATTAAGAAATGTACAAAAGTATCTTAAATCCTTATCTTCATAATGTCTGTAGTTCAAGGGAAGAGGTAAAAGGAATTCCAGAAAATATTATCAATAAATAAGGGTAGTGTGATGTAAATTATATAAAGTTGATTAAAGAACTAAATTGTAAGTTAATAGTTGCTATCTACCTGTGGTCTCCATTATTAGACAAAGTCCATATTTATTTAACTTTAAATTTCCAACATAATACTGAGTAAATATTTGCCAAAAGTATAAATAAGTATATGGAAATAAATCTGAAAAAGGCTACTTTGAAAATTTCTGTCATACTAAAAATGTTACAAATTTGTACCTGGCAAAAATGAATGTATCATATAATGAGGCTTGCTATCTCCCTCAATATTTATTGTGCAATTTTTAGAATTAAGAGCAGAGAATCCATGGTTGTGCAAGCCGGAAAGCACCATAGCATTTGAGTCTATACCAGTATCTTACAGATAAGAAAAAGAATCCAGAAAAGCAAAGAAACTTAAATTAACTTCACATCTCAGCGGGTGTTGGTACAGGCACCCTAAGAGCTTGTTTTCAGGCTCACTTAGCATGTTGTTGTTTAAATCAGCACACTTCTTTGAATACAACTTTCCTCATTTTGTAGAGAGCGAATTTCATCAGTTTCCAGACTACATTATGTAATTTAATGCAATGCAACTTAATTGCACACTTCATTATTTTTTTATTATTCTGAATTATCAGTATTTAACTGTTCAGTAGATCTGCTTGGGGCGATTTTATTCATTGAATACCCAACTTTCTAGAAATAGTGAAAACTTCTCAAGAAAAATTCTTCTACATCTTATGAATAATTGGAACATTTGACCACATATAAAATTATTATAAATAACTTGAGATACTGGTGATGACAGAATATGCTGCCTGCATAAGGATATTTTTATGCTTTTAATTTTGGAAAAGGTCTTGCTATGTAGTTCAGGGTGACTTTAAACTTACCATGTAGGCCAAAATGGTCTGAAACCCACACTGATCTTCTTCCCTGGGCCTCTTGAATGCTGAGATTACAGGCATGTGCTACCACACCCAGTCCGTAAGGCTATTTTAAAGCTTTTTGTACCTGTTTCTAGAACTGTAGTTAGAGTACAGTTACAGTTCTGGCAGTTGTAAGTGGAAGTTATGAAAATTGGCATTATTTACTCAGATGTCTAGACTTACGATGATTTTTCAAGACTTTAAGCTATCTCATTTTAAAATATTCATGAGTGTCTTCTCTGCTGTCATTATTGAAAGAGTGTGGTTGCATAATCAGAGTATGTCAGATGGAGTAGGGATTATTTTTGGCTCGTACTGTATTAGCCACAGACATTTCCTGATAAGAGGATACTGCACATAATTATAGGGTAGCAGAACATTATCTCTGTTCATCCTTTATAATGTAAATATTATAGTTGAGTATGACTTGATATCTAATTGAATCTATAATTGTAACTAGATTTAATCTAAAACATAAATGACAGTTATTAGTGGGAAATTATTTTTTCATTTGCCACTTTTTCCTTTGCAGTGCTGGAACTCAGCAATATCCCAAACTCCACAATTTTTCATCGAAAATGTTCTCTTTACACTTAGCAAGAAGAGCAAGATAAATAGAAATTTTGGAACTTAACACAGTTTGGTTGTTTGTGGGTGTGGATGTTATTCTGTATAATCTGTTTTAGTGCTTCTGGTAAAAAGAATTTAGTGAAATCAATCTTTTGCTATAAACAGGATCTCTATTCAAAACAGTTTAGTGACTGCAACTGGTAAATTTTGAAGTTTATATTAGGAAACTTCGAAGAGCTTTCACAACTCTGGAAAAAAAGAAACCCTCTGTAAATAAAACCTATTTGTTGCAATTTCCACAAGCTCTTAAAATTTAGGACTAAACCTTACTCATTTTTGGTCTGTTATCCATGTTGTTTGATTTTTAAAGCCATTTTCCCAAACCTGGTGATATTTCTACTAGAAACTTCTTCCTTTACAGTCACTCAACATAACAGTCTAAGTTGATGCAATATTAATACATATATAAAATATGATTAATTAGTTTGATTTTTTTTTACCTTATGGTTGAGGGAATCTCTATCTAGAGTTATAACCACATTTGTTTTGTCATTAAAGGGTACCAGACTCCACTGTGCAATGTGGAATAAATGCTTGATAAGGACATTGAATCTGTGGTTCCCAGGCATTTTTCAGAGTGCAGATATATTCAGCCAATAAAATGCTTGTCCTTATTTTGTAGAGCGCTATGTGCTTTAGAAGTGTTTCCATCTCAAACATTTAACTGGTAGTGATAAGACTACGGAAACTTTCAGCACCATGTTTCTCTGTTCTCTGTGCCCCCTTTCAGCAAAACAGACCAGTTTTTCTGTGCCAAATCTACAGGCTGACAATGTCCCTGTTGAACTAAAAGCGTGCTCATACCATGCAGTACTGCTTTTGTTTACCCACCTATTCATTATCACGAATAGAAAGGTCTAATAGGATCAACTGAAGGAAACTATGTAGAATAACTTGTTGGGGAATCTAGCAGTTCATACGGAATTAGCTACCACCCATTCATGTAGACACCACGTGGCCAAGTTACACTTACACTTATTTGTGCTTTCGTTTCGTACTGGAAATTTTCAAATGTGTATTTGTCAGATCTTCTTTGACGCATCTTGAATAACCTGGCACCCCGGTTACTGAGATGAGATAATTCTTCCAACATGATGTCTCGGGGGATGCTGACTTTCTTGCCCAGATCTATGCCATCTATATCTACAAAACAGTTTAATTTTCATGAAAAGTTCAGTTTTTATAATTATAATTTTATAACACTTTAATTTCATACTTTGTTGTCTGCTATTGTCACTTAAATATGGGCTCTTTAGTCAACACCATGAAGTTAAATACTACTTCGATCACTTTTTTTTTTTTGAGACTGGGTCTCACTTTGTAGTTCAGGCTGGCCCTGAGCTCACTATGTAGACCAGGCAAGCCTCGAACTCAGCAATCCTCCTGCCTCTGCCTTCTGAGTGCTGGGATGACAGGCATGAGCCACCACGCCTGGCTATGACCTCTTTCTAACTGCATCAACACGGGTATGTTACTGATTTTGCCTAAACTTCAGTTTCCTCATCTCTAAAGCACATTGGCTTACGTATATTCCCATAATATTGAATCACATTTTTTTTTGTTCTGAATTTTCTTTATGCCTTCGTCTTTGGATCTTATGTGCCTTAAATATAGTAGATGTTCAGGAAATGAGTATTGTTTTCTATTTGTATTACTAAACAGCTTTTCCAAAATCCAAAAGACATGAGACTCCTACCCTTGCTTCTTGAGTGAGGAATACATTTTTGATTAATCCACAAATCCCTTTGCCACTGAAAAGTGATGTTCAATACTCAAGAAGAAAAATTGGGCCATTAAGAAAATAGGTGTTTTGATTGATTGAAGCAATAGTCTTAGATGATTTGATGAATTAGCCAAATTTAACTGGCTTTGGGGAGTGTTTAGTATAAAACAGTTATTCACGTGTTATTATCCCCATTTTGCCTTGAAAAGGTCAATTTCTTTACATGTTTTGATATTGCATAGAAAGGAGTTCCACTAACTATAAAAATCATAGTATTAGGACTATTTGTGGAAAGATGGGGTAGACGTATTCTTTCTTTCCTACATATTTATTAAGCACAAATAAAAATTCTGGGCCTTACATAAAAAGAAAAAGTATGAAGATTCAGAAGACTGGAGAGGAGAAGGCAGGCCAGCTAGGCACCCCTGGAACAGTACAGCAGTGATTTTCTTGGGTTTTGTTTTAGTTCACACACCTTAGACTTGAAGCCGAAGGAACTAGCAACCCAGGAACATGAAGGGGTAGAAAGAAAAAACAGCTCCTGGTCCTTCTAGTCAGAGGACCAGGAAAAGAACAGACTGGCAGCATAGACGATGTTAAGACAATGGCCACTCTACTTTATCCAAGCATCCCAGGAAAACCCCTGGGAAGACCAAGTGGGACCAGAGACTTAGCTGAGCGGTTCCTGCGCCTGCCTAGCAAGCCCAAGTCCCTGGTTTGATCCCTGGTAGACACATAAAACAATGCTGGATGTGGTGACTCAAGCCCACCAGTAATCAGTACCACACACCACAGTGCCAGTTGTGGTGGCTCACGCCTGTCATCCCAGCACTCAGGAGGCAGAGGCAGGAGGTTTGCTGTGAGTCTGAGGCTTTCCTGGGCTACACAGTGAGCTCAGGGCCAGCCTGAACTACAAAGCGAGACCCTGTCTCAAAAAAAAAAAAAAAAAAGGAGAGAGAGAGAGAGAGACCAATGAGACAGCTTGGAATTTCATCCTGCAAGGTTGTACTCTGGTTCACCAGTACTCCCCTACAGTGGTAGAAGGCTGGAACTTTCTTCCCTGTTGATCTGTAATGTCTTCCCTGTAGTATTCCTGGAGACAGGGTGTGAGCCCGAACCCCGGCCCCTCTCCGCAGTAACGAGGAAGGTCCCCTCAAGTTTCAGTAGGGGCCAAGTGGGAAGCCCAGACTTCTACCTCTTCCTGGTACAGTGCCGAGGAGCTTCGTTTGGATCTCTAATGTATTAAGACAAACACAACACAGCACTGTGCTTTACAGCTTCCAGGGGTAGCAGGAAAAGCCTATGGAAAGGGAGTAAGAAGAGTGGAAGAGGCGAGCGTTTTTCACCGTCTAGGAGACCCCGGGATCGACTGCTGGCTTGGCCGAGTTCTACCGGGAATGCAGAGTTGCCCTTGTTTATGTATCTGGCATCTCTGTTGCTGTGTTTGTACCACGGGAGGAGGAGCTGGGTTATTTTTCAGTGTGTGTACAACTCAGTATACTAAACAGTGTAACAGGAGTGAGTTATTTCAACCTTTTGACTCTTAGAGTCATGACAGCAAGTTCCCTATGGATCATAAAAGATAGAAGACATACAGTATTACTTATTGTTGTCTGGTACAGTATAGAGAAGGAGGTCCCTTTGTCTTGAAATGCAAATAAAAAGGGTCGAGCTAGTGGGGTAGAGGAAGGGAAGGAGAAAGAGGAGAAATGGGAGGGAAACAGGCTATTAATACAGAAAATCAGAAAGCAGAATTTTATATTTTTAAGAATTATAGGTACAATGAGAACTCACCTGTGTCACATATTGGTACAAATTCCCCAGTGTTTTGTGTGATTGTGAGCTGTGTATATAATGTACCAATAAAGTTTACTGAATAATGCAAAAAAAAAGAATTATAGGTATAATTACATAATTACATATTACAAGGAATGCCTTTAGACAAATATTTTTTCTTGAAAAACCTCTGCGATGGTATGATTTAAAGAAATAAAAAACATCCTAAAGGGGCAAACATTACATAATGCTGAGATGACAGTCTTCATAACAGTGTGATCTTTCTCCTTACAGTTAAAGCTACAAAGATTTTCAGTAAAGAAAATTCAACTCCTTCCTTTTCTTTCTTCTGTTAAAGTTGGAGCACTTGATGTCATAAACAGCCAAACTAAAATAGTTTGAGGAAGTATGACTAACACATTCCATGCCTTTCCATAAGTTCTGCAGTTTAAGTGAGGGCATACCTTTCATGTGAGGTCCCAAGGCAAAAATCTGAGAACATATATCTGACTTCCCTCTTCCATAACAGCCCTTGTCTTCATGACTCCACCAGTGTTTCTCAAATAACTAATGTGAACTCAGTGGTCCCTGAGATGTACAAGTCACCTGTGATGTGTTAGATGGGAATCAATGGCTTTTGTGATTGGTTCAGGAACAAGTATGTGAACCGAGCAAGGTGAGAGCGCGGGCATCACTCTGTCCCTGAAAATGTGCTGAAGATACTCTCCTTCCTTGCTGATGAGACTGCGGCGTGGCCTGGAAGCCGTAGGGGGATAAGAGGGCCAGTTTGGGGCTGAGGCCACTGCCGAGGAGATCAGAGGAGAGATGAGGTGCGTGATCCAGGCTCATCCTCTTGGACCCGGCTTTTCACATCACCTCTGGACTTCACAGGTGTGTCGACTGTTAAGTTTTCTTTCCTGTTTAAGCAGGTTCTGGTTTTCAGCTATTTTTAGCTGAAAGCATTCCTGCCGATGGAACCATTCGCTCCTGATCAAAATGCATATTGAAGATAGAGTTCTAAGGAAGCATGAGGAAGGCTGGTCCACATGCCCAGTCGTGACATCTCAAGAAAAGAGAAAGAAAAGAGAGAAGGGAGATTTTTTAAGAAACGTGTTTGCCCCTGGCTACATGCCCGTTCAGATTTCTAAGAAGCACTCAGTCCTCTTTAGCAACGCTCCACAGACACCACTTGAGATGCTGTGGAGAGTAAGCGTGCAGGAGGGCTGGGGACTAGGCCTATTTTCAATGGCGGGGAATATAGAGATGCAGTCAGCTGCTGCAACTCATTGTTACTAGAACGTTTGAGCCACCGCAGATGAGATGTGCGAGCAAAGGAGGAGGAGGAGGCACACAAGACAACGGACCAGCTCTCGACCTCTTTTCTTGGTCCTGCCATTGCTGTCCATCACCTTCACGCCTCCTCCTCCTCCTCCACGCATTCACTGGCCATGGACAACTATCGGACGTCCCAGGGCGTGAGGGATTAGTCATCGCCTCATGCATGGTCAGAAATCTTCAGCAGTCACAGCAGTAAAGGCATCACTCTTAAATTATATAGACTTAGTGATTTAAGAAATGACATTAACTCACAACATAGTTATGCAAAAGTATCGATTTGTAATGCTTTGTTATGCTTTGCTATTATGTATGCTTTGAGGTTATTTGTACGTGCTGTATCTGCATAGTTGGGAACACTGTAGTATTTACTATCCTGTAACTGTGGTACGTGATACATACATACTGTTGCACTTAGAGTCTCCAAGATGGTAGCAGGAGGTGTACATATGCCACAGAAACTGGCAAACTACAGTGGTAGGTGGTTTTCCAAACCCCATGGAAACAGTTGTGAAATATTTATTAACATACTGCTGAACATAAACATCTATGTCAGGAATATTTTAAGTCTACATGCTTTGCATAAACAAACAGAAAAGACACAAACTAAATTATCTGAGGCTTCCTTCTCTACCCTTTAAAACAGTTAAATTTGCCAAGCAGCATGGCTCAGACGTGTAATCCCAGCACTCGGGAGGCAGAGGCAGGAAGATTGCTGTGAGTTTGAGGCTTGCCTGGGCTACATAATGAGTTCAGGGCCAGCCTGAATTACAAAGTGAGACCCTGTCTCAAGAAAAAAAAAAAAACCTAAAAAAAAATGTAGTTAAATTTATGATGTCACCAAGCAGGAGTTCCAGGAGAATGTGTGAGTCAGGAATCTCACGTAAGATCACAAGCATCACTCAGACTTCCAGTGAAGCCTGCTGTCCACTGAGAGGAGAGAGATCCCATCCATGTCTCCTGCTCTGTGCTGCGAACCCGTGCACAGGCTCCTCATGGTGTGCTTAGTCTTGATGCCTGGTAGGTGACATGTCTTATTCGAATACATAGCCTTTGTCTTTGTGGCATTAGATCATCTATTGAAAATAATATTCGTAAGCATACTTTCCTACTGGTGTCATTTAGAGTGATCCAAAATTGTAGTTAGGTCTGTGAATCTGATTCATAGTTTGAAAGACATCCACCTATAAATAATTGTAGCTACACAGAAAATCTCTTGAAACTGTGTCTCCTTGTTTGACTGCCAACTGCCATTCTGACACAGTAGATAACACGACTGGAGAGGAGCTGGCTCAAGATTTGCATTAAGGTTGGCTTCTTTATTAGGAGTCTTACTGAGGCAAAGAAACTCTGCCTACACTTCCTTGGGACTTTTCTGCCTAGTTACTTACTGGCAACATCTGTGAATAGAACAGTAACCCATAAAATATGTATTTCTCTATAACATAATAATATGTAACACATACCTACTACATATAACAAAATATAATAATCCAGATTGTGATTTTAGGTAATATCTGAAAAATTCCAATTAGTGAAAATATTTTTTGATAAAGTTTTTAAAAGCCATGTATATTTTGTGTACTTTTGTTCATGGCTTCTAAGATTATTTTATAATTATTACAACAATATTATTTTCAAACCTTTGCCAATAATGAAAGTATTATAATTTAAGGGATATATAAATCTACAATTAAGAAATAAGATTAACAATGTATTGAAGTATACAAATTAAATTATATGAATGGAACATTTGCTATTATTTATAGAATATATATCAATAGCATACTAAAGTGAAAAATGTATCAAGGAAAACTTGGATGAGGAAGCTGGGCACAATGGCATGCGCCTGTAAATCCAGCTAATTTAGAGGCTGAGGCAGGAGGGTTTCAAATCTGAGCCCAGGTTAGGCAACTTAAAGTCAGAAAGAACAAACAAACAAGAAAACAACTAACATAATGAAATGATATGGCTAGAATTAAATTCTTCTGAAGGAAGGAAGAAAGGAAGGAAGAGAAAGAACTAGAATGATGGACTAGTATGACTAGAATTAAACTCCATGGTTTCAATTTTGGTGTAAAATATGATTGAACCAAGTACTCTGATAAGTTTTTCTGAAAACCTTTTATGTTTTATATGTTCAGAAAACATATGAATTTCAAGATGTGAGTGCAAATTACATTTCAAAATAAAACACATAAGTCTCCTGGCTTTCTCCTTTCTTTCTCTTTCTTTCTTTCTCCTTTTTCTTTCTTCTCTCTCTTTCTTTTTTCTTTCTTTCTTTCTCCTTTTTCTTCTCTCTCTCTCTCTCCTCTCTCTCTCTTTCTTTCTTTCTTTCTTTTTTTAAGACAGGGTCTTGCTTTGCAGTTCAGGCTGGCCCTGAGCTCACTATGTAGCCCAGGCTGGGCTTGAACTCAGCAATCCTCCTGTCTCTGCCTCCTGAATGCTGGGATTATAGGCATGAGCCACCACACCTAGCACTGTGGTGTGTGTTCATTGGGGATCAAACTCAGGACCTTGCACTTGTGAGACAGACACTGGAAATACTGAGCTAAATCCCTAGCCTGGCTTTGTTTTTTCTTGAAGTTATGGGTATTCTAATGTGAAATGTTAAATTTAACAAAACAAAATTTGCAAGCATGCACAGTAAATCATTCCTTTTATCCCTGTTGTTTTATACTTGATATGAGACACATAAGCCCTTTGTGGTTTCCTCATGTTGGTGTTCAAGGTTAGTTAGTTTGAGGTATGGTCATCTAGGAGAAGTAAAAAAGATTTTCACATAATCTTTCCTTTGATATTCTAGACCTTATACTCTGGAGTCCTTCAAAGTGTCCTTCCAATTTATGTCAACATTATAATTTCATTTGCTACTGGTGGAAAAAACTTAAAACTGCTGATCTTTGACTTCAGAATCGAGCTCGGGAGAGTCAGAGAGTTTTTAAACTAGATGAATCAGTGAATCCAGCCTTCCTTGTTTTTATGATGACGGCTTTGAGGCCCAGTCTGGAGCCCACGGTTCTGGTACCCTGTCAACAACAGCACTCCAGAGAACCTGGGCTTCCTGTTTTCCGGCCACAAAGCCAAGCTCTTTTCCTGAAATTACAAAAATAATCTGCCCAGTTCTTGTCTGTGCTGGGGAAAGCTGTGCACCAGTCCTGAGAAGAAAAACAAAAACAAACCAAAAGCATACAGAAAAATCCCGGGGCCCAGAGAAAACAGGGCAGGGCACAGAGGAAGCCTCACAAGACCCTAGGGTCTTTCTGATTTCTAGAGCTCTAATTCTGAACTGTCAACAACAGATCTGTACTGAAAAGTCAAGGTATGTCACACTCCCTCTTCTGCTTACAATTATTTTAATTCAAGTTCTTTACCCCATTTCTAAACAGTATCAGTTGCTCCAGAACACAGCTCCTTACTCTGTTCTGCTTGCGACATCTCCTGCTATTTGAGTTTATTACTTCCTGTCCTCTTCTCCTGCCCAAGTCCTCCTCCTTCCTCCTGTCTCAGAGTTGGAAGTGAGTGACTGAGTTAGAGAGGAATCTGAGGCCTCCTGGAAAACATCTACAAATCCAGGGCGTATCACGGAGCGGGCGAGGTACAGGCCATCTTTTCTCATGCCCACAAGGAATTTCTGCACAGGGAATGGCAAACTATGCCTGTGTTTTTGTCTTTTACAGTAGTTAGTGGTTGCTTCCGGCTAGTAACTGGCTGAACTAGTTGTGGAGGAATCACAGAGGTTTGTCACCATGGTAACAGAGGACAGCCTGGATAGCAGCAGAGCCCTGAGGGCCACCCCTGGTGGCCTGAGAAAGGCCGGCTCAAGGGCAGACGGCCTCGAAGACAGGGAGACTGCGTGTCAGTTATTTGTGGGGTGCGCTGTGTATTTGCTTCCGATGCGTAATTTAAATGTACTTCGTAGAAGATGGGAATCATCTCCCTCTTTAAACCCACTGAATCCAGCTAGCGCTATAGTCTGTGGATCGCATTTTTTCAGCATTCTGAGTAAAATTCCCATTTTGCTGGATTTCCCTGAAAAATCATCTCGAAGACTCCCCAGCGGTAGCGTGTTTCCCGTACACGTAGTCTGAGCCCTCCTTTAACTGTCTCACCTTTTCATTCTCCAACAGACTAGGTGCTTTGGGGGTTTGGAAACAAAAATAACTAAGTTATAACACTGCAAAAACATCCTGATGCACCAGGAAGGACGGGAGAGGCAAAGGCCCTCTTCTGATTGTTTCATAAAGTATGATCTGGGCTACATTTGATTTAATTAGTCTTATTATTGAGACATACATAGAGCTGTATGTTTTCTGTTAAATTATTCAAATCTTGCTGGGCGTGGTGACTCACACCCACCAGCAATCAG
This sequence comes from Thryonomys swinderianus, assembly GCA_004025085.1. Taxonomy (NCBI): domain Eukaryota; kingdom Metazoa; phylum Chordata; class Mammalia; order Rodentia; family Thryonomyidae; genus Thryonomys; species Thryonomys swinderianus. The sequence goes on along the minus strand of PVIC010023651.1, from coordinate 14,654 downwards.
TACCACCCACCACAGTGCTGGGCGTGGTGGCCTACACCTGTAATCCCAGCACTCAGGAGGCAGAGGCAGAAGGACTGCTGAGTTCGAGGCTTGCCTGGGCACCATAGTGAGCTCAGGGCCAGCCTGAACTGCAAAGCGAGACCCTGTCTCAAAAAAAAAAAAAAATTACTCAACTCCTTACTGCTGTATTATGTGTAAATATACTCAGGGGTTTAAAAACTATTTCTTTAAAGTTTTCCCATTAATGCATCCTTAGGGGAAAAAACAACCCCTACCCTAGCAGCTCCTGTGGTGTCTAAACACCACACAGGACACAAATCATAACTGTCCATGTGAGATGTCAGAAGAAGAGGAAAGAAAAACATTCAAGCTGTCTCAGAAAGTCCTACAGCTGTTTCATCTGGGATGAGTCTAATTATCCCAGAGTTATCTGGGCTTGGAGACATGGCAAAAGCAGGACAAGTGACCCCTCTTAGGGGGCTGGAGCTCCATCGTCCTGAGCTGGAAGGAGGCTTCGACAGACTCAAAGAGCTAGGTTTCCTGGTGGTGAGGTAGTAGTTTGGATAGTTCCCTCCTCCTTGGGCTAGAGTTGTATTTTCCTTCTTTATATTTTATATAAGCAACAGTTGTATTTATAAAAGGATTAAAAAGGCTTTTTACCCTTACATGTCTAGACCAGGGATTTAAGCTGAGAATAGTGTGAATGGATTGGTTTATTTATGATTATGATATAATTAGGAAATATGTTTTCTAAAGTCTAGTTTTGAGCAAAGAATTTAGTCTCAAATGGAAGTGATTATCTAATTTTTACTTTCTTGAGCAGAACTATACAATTTCAGGTAAAGTACCAAAGCCAGCAATACAAGGTCTGTATGAACTTGAAAGAAGCACAGATTTTGCAACTTTGGATCGATACAAATTCAGTTCTGATACCTCAATTAGAATTCTTCCCCTTTTATTCTAAACAAATTTGACATCATTGTAAAACAGAAATACGAAATTGAATCCAGTAGTGATTTTGTACTGCAGAAAATAGAACACAAAGCTTAACAACAGGACCCTTTCGATGTCACTGCACGGTATGCGGAGTATGTAAACATCTTTGGTTCTGTTTAGTTTGTTTCTAGAAGGCCCAGTGTGAGATCACAACACTGAGCCCAGGTCTGGCGCCTGCGGCCACCAGGCCTCCTCCCTGTGACTCAATATTAGCCCAGGGAAAGGCTGGACTCGGTCAACAGAGAGGCAGGAGAGGTGCATCCAAAAAATTCCAGATATGTCCGGAATGGCTCAAATTAACCCTTCAAAGGACCTGGCGAGTCTACACACGTTTACAAATGGATGCAACCTTTTGCTCATTGACAGAACTCGATTTCCTTCCTGACAACAATCACACAAGGCATATAACCTTGATTTTTAGAACTATCTGCAAAGATTCCCAGAAAAAAAAGGAGACTAGAAAAAGAAAATAGGAGAGTAGAATAACACCTTGATTCTAATGCATACTGGAAACTTTAGGAGTTGATGTTTGGGAGCTATAAAAATATTTTTCACTCCTCTCAGGAATTATAAACAAAAGTAGTTTTTGCAGGGCCAGAGGGTTGGCTCAGTGGTTCTGGCACCTGCCTCACAAGCGCAAGGTCCTGAGTTCGATCCCCGGTAACCACATATAATGCTGGGCATGGAGACACGCCCACCAACCATCAACACCGCATACCACAATGCCGGATGTGGTGGCTCACACCTGTCATCCCAGCACTCGGGAGGCAGAGGCAGGAGGATTGCTGAGTTTGCGGCGGCTTGCCTGGGCACCATAGTGAGCTCAGGGCCAGCCTGAACTACAAAGCGAGACCCTGTCTCAAAAAGCAAAAAAAAAAAAAAAAAAAAGTAGTTTTTGCAGACAAAATATCTCAGTGCATAATAACATTGAATGGGAAGGTTTTAGGAGTAAAGAAGCAATGAATATTAATTCGGAGTCAATCAATAGCTTTCATAAGAAATGATTAAACATATTTTAAATGACTCACGTCATTTAAGATTAAAGAAATCAAGACAGAGCATGTGCGGCGGACAGATTGTACGAGACCTATCCAAGGCATGGGAGGGACACTAAGGGACAATGCGCGAGGCAAGCCGGGCAGAACGCGCATCAGCTGTCGGGCTGCTTCATTCCTTGGACAGCAGTTGTCCTCTGAAAATAGCTTCCAGATGAGAAAGGGTCACTACGAAGGGATTCATTCCCGGGGGCTTCTCTACTCCCACACCAGCGCCCCCGCTTTGTTGTGACAGAACGCCAAGCATTGGAAGAACAGTAAATAACGTAAAGAAGGCTCGACGCGAATCCCGAGCTAGCTACGTCCCTGAGGCGGAGGTTCATTTGGATACCGTTTCTGTGGATTTCCTTCATGATGGCTGATGCTTGCTCTTTCCTCTGCTTCACCAGGGCACTGTGTGATAGCATAGTCTTGTCTGTTCCCTGTAGAAAATAAAGGAACATTATTGAAGACGTGTGAAGAACTCAGCTGATGTTTTCTGACCTTCCCTTTGGAAGAGAACATCTTATTGTTTTGTGAGAATTCACGATGGCTTTCCACTGAGACGTGAATATGCACTGCTGGTCTGGAGACTGAGCGTGTTATTCATCCGCAAGCAGTGTGAATAGAGGACGAAGACACGTAGTTTCAGACCAGTCTTTTCTGTACATTAGAACAGTGGTCACTAGGCAGTGAGAAACAATGAAAGGGCGGTCCCCTTCCCCCACCCTCTCTCTTTCCCACAGTTCATTTTTAATGTGTCATTGTTTTTCTAGTGGCCTTCGTCTGTATCAGCATCACAATACATCAATCCCAGCAAAAACTGAGAACGAAGGAGACACAGGTTAAACAAAACTCTCTTGTGGTGGTGTTTTAATATTGGCCCTAACAGCTGTCTTTCAAAGCAAGAATGCACATTTGTGAGTCACGGCTCTAGACTGCCCAGGGCAACTGACTAATAAAGCATTTCAGGAAACAATTTACTCACCGCGCTGTGAGACTGGCTGTCAGCAGGGCCGATCCCAGTGGTAAAGGAAGACTCTGGAGATGGACTCTGGGCGGCACCTGGGCCCAGTGCGTTTTATCCTTGAACCTGGGACGGCATGGTCCCCAGCTCTGACTCAAACTAGGGACTGAGGCTTTCTGCAGGGACCAGCATCCAGCTGACCTCAGCTGACTATATATAGCATCAAATACTTCAGCTACTCATATCTTCCTGGCGAAAGGGAGGAACCAGGAAAGATTAGGTTCTCTCCATTGTGTGTCTAGTTTGTGAGATGGTTGGATGAAATATTCATTCACTGGACACGCACAAAATTTCTAGCAGATGCCTTTTTTGGAAGACATCACTGACGAAAGGAGTTTTAAAAACTGGAAAGCTGGGCCTGCTGGCACATGCATGCAATCCCAGTGCTGTGGAGGCAGAGGCGAAGGCAAGGGAACTGGGAGTGAAAGGCCACTGTGGGCCACACGGTGGATTTAGGACCAGCCCAGACTACCTACCTTGACTCTGTTACAAAGAACCAAAAAACATACAACACTAATTCTTATGGTACACATTTACTGAGATGACAAGCAACGTGTACATAAACTAAACTAGAATGATAGGTTGTCGCTAAAATGAACAGTATAGACAATATTTACGGAAAGAAAACAAGCAATGATGGGAACTAGCCCTTAGGCAAACATAAGCACTGAGGCAAGTCTCGTAAAAAATAGGTAATATTTGAAGTTGAAGTGGAAGAAGTTTGAAATGGACCAGTATGGGTTGAGCCAGGAAGCAAGTACTCAAAACTTAGCCTTACATATACTTGGGTTGCACTTTTTGAAGACTTCATGGAGGACAGTTCTTGAAGAGTTGACCAGTCTCTAAGGATTGGAGTTAAGCATTTCTCTTTGGGGAAATGATGAGAAATAGGTTTGAAAAGTTCCCTGAGTTGGTCTCCCTTGCTGACCTTTGAGCACAGAAACACATACCCTTCTCTGGGATTTTTCTTCTGCTTCCTGTTTCCCAGAACATGCTTCCCTACTCTACATGCCCTATCCCCTCACAAGTACTAAGTCCTTAGGTAAACCCGCCCCAGTCCTCCTGCCTACAGAGTCACACTGTACTGTCCTTCAGCCCTTTACCCTGCCTCAGTTTTCTTTATATTTTATGTGAGTAAAAATTAAAGTCAAGTGGGGGTAACAAAAATCCCTCAAAGTGGAAACAAACAAAAAAGTAGAGGCTATTTCATGATAAAATCATGGTGGTGTGACATGCATGTCAAGTATGCATTACTTTCTAAATTTTTGCTCTATTTTTCCTACAGACCCTCTGAGACCCATTGGTATCCATTAGGATGCTTGTACTATAGCCGGCAGGAAAGAAAGACTAATGAGAAAAGAAAAGTATACTATCTTCCCTTCAGAAAGTGTGTGTGTGTGTGTGTGTGTCGGGATTGAAACCAGCTCCTTTGCACTGAGTTCCATCTCTAGCCCGTTTTAAAATTTTATTCTTGAGACTGAGTCTCCCTAGGTAGCTAAGTTGCCCACCCTGGGTTTAGATTTGCATTCCTCCTAGAGTGCCAGGTCTGTAGCCATGCTCAAAACCACACTACCAGAACACGTCTGGATATTGTTCATAACTTTCCTGTTTGCCTCCCACCTATCCATGTGTAACTCAAATGAGCAATGTTGGGATATGTATTTTGTATTCTGTATGACTATGGAGCCAATTAAAGTTAGAAATAATCTACAAAGAAGATAATGTCATTGGTTGACAACTGTCAATTTCGGTCATAGAAAATTTTAATTGTTTTATTTCCTAGCCATCCTCTATCTACTTTCTTATTCATATACACACCTATTTATCTGATGTACCTTTCTCCTATAAAATAGAGATACTTAAACTGGAGGTATAATGTACCCAAGGCCTTGGGTTTGATCCTAGCACTGTGATGAAAGAAAAACAAAACAAAAACCAGGTTTAAGAAAATTTAAAATAATATCAAAAAAATTCCACAAGAGTTTGGGCTTTTTCTTGACCTTTAGCATTTTGAACTGCATCTGGTATATGGTAGTGCATGACATCCACACAATGAATGAACAAATAGGTGAAGGGGCTGGGAATTCATTTAGAATTGCAAACGTTGACTACTTCAGAGGTTTGCCATGAGTTGGGATGTCTCTTCTTGTTATATTAAATATGTTGGAATAAATGGAGTTGTAATAAATGAACAGTAATTTACATCCAAGAAAGTAGTAGCCATTCAAGGGAAAAATATTCTATGAGACTGAAACAGATTACAAATTTCAGTATCTGATCATAGGATTGCAAGTTTAAGACTATATATGGTAGATTTAAATAAATTACAATTGATTCTAAGCAAACATTCTCCTGAAAATCATTCATGAGTGTGATGACTTGTGCCTAGATGTCCCCCAAAGCCTTGTGTGGCCATGAGTGGCTTTTCAGAGGTGGCTGAATCTAGAGTGGGCGATGCTAGTAGCAAGAGGGTGTGGCTACTACATTAGTCCACTGCAGGGCTTGTCAGAGCTGTCTCCGAGTAGATCATCTGGAGATCTTCCTTGGGTGTGAATACTACCTACCCTGAAGGATGGGAGGCTTGGATAGAACAAAAGGGACAGAACACGGTCACTATCGTCACTTGCTGCTTTGATACTCTGCTGCTTTTGCTGTTCTCTGCCCACGGTGAGCTGTTTCTCCTCTGCGATGCCCCTTCGCCACGCCACCCTGCCGAGGAGCCCGCCGACTGTGGACAGAAACCTCCACAGAGCGTGAGCCAAAAGAAACCTTTTCTACTCTAGTTTTGAATGTCAGGCATTTTGTGTCAGATAAGTACCTAAGACAATATGTTACCGATAAATATATAGATTATACTTAAAATTTCCTTGCTTTGGTTCTAAAATTCATGTATACATATTAGGTTTCTGAGTTATTTGTTCTGAAAAAGAAGAAAGAACAAATACTAGAATCGTAGTTTTAAGACAGTATATGGCATCCTATCCACAAGTGCTGACATGAATGCTAACTTTGAAAAGAACCTTCACAGCTGCTATAAAGACTTATCAGAATCTCCATTCTGAAAGCCAGTGCCTTTTAATTGTAAATCAAGTCAAAGTTAGTGTCTGTTTTACCTACACAGAGAAAGTACTAGACAAAATTAACTTTCCGTCACCCTCATTGGTCATATTGCTACTGATGGCCTTTTGTTCTCAGTCCCTCTGTCCGTACCTCTGTGACCAGAACACTTTCTCCCCCACATACTCTTCCTTTTAAAAATAACAATGATACCTCTACCTTAAGGATATAGTTCCTACAAATCTTTCTGTCATTGGGGCTTCTTCCTCACTCTAATTCAAACAATAATATTTTTCTCTTTATCAACTATAAGTCTTTTAAAATAACTATAGTAAAGACAAAATATGATACTTTCTCTTCCAGGCAAAATAAGGGTATTATAATGGAAGAACTTGGTGTTTGGGTAGTATATTGAGATGGTAGAGATTTTCAACACTCATGTAGTGAATTCTTTCCACTGGTGAGGTTGGCCATGGATGTATTTTCAGCTCCTTCACCATTTGCTTTAAAAAAAGACAGAGAGATGAAATGAGGTGAATCTCACTGCTGTGTTGCTACAGAACGAAACCCACCCCAGAGGGCTGTGAAAGGCAACCTTAACCACCCAGGGGTAAACACAAGCACGTTAGCCAACTGGTAAACAAGGTCTACATTGATCTTCCCCTAAACGAGCACTTGTTTTTTTAAAATTTTGTGTCTCTCCTTGTCCTATTTACAGTCTATATTAGGTAGCTGTGGGCAGTGAAAGATTAGGGCAGGCCTGGGAGCGGCAGGGTGTGGGAGCAACTGTTTGTTAGATGGGAAGACACCACATTACCATTACAGAGGACCTTTCCTAAATGATACATGCACGACCCCAGAAGAGTAGCTGCCAGATGAACGTGGAGTGATGAATTCAACAGTTGCTTTGCTGACTCTGGAAAGAAAGACCTGTTGGAAAGGATCACCAGTGTGCCATAGACATCTGACATCCAGTGAGACTATCCCTGGAAGCACAGGCTTTGATTTGTACAAAATACCGTTTCTTTCTTCTGGGTGCTCAGTTGCTTGCATGGCTTATACTTTCTCGCAGTGAGAAAGATTCAAGCCACAACTGACCTCACTATGCTACGATGAAAATAAAATATTAATAATTGGTGCCACGACAACCATTTGAAAGGCCAACATGGGGCACAAAAATGTCAAATGAATTTGTGACTGAACTCATTACACTAATGGCCTAAAGTAAAAGAGAGAACCAAGAAACTATTACAACATGACTGAGCTCATTTTTGCTAGGTATGGCCAGCTGTGTTTTACAGATGAGGAAACTGAGGTAAAATTCAGTAAAGAATATGTAAAATCACCTAAGTGTCTTACTTGTAAGTTACAGAGATGGAATTAAACATGGATTCTGTTTGATATGAGTCTTTTGCATTTTTACTACATTGTGAAGAAATCTTTATTTTTCTCATCTTTAGCATCTTATTGAAATATAAATCCTTGTTATTAATATTTACATGACAACATAAAGAAGCAGAGTTGAGAATGTTCAGAATAACCATAGCTATGTGCTCCTGACTGATTTCCTTTGGAATTTAACCTCCAAACACTAGATTTATTTTGGCAAAGGTGATTTCACTTCTCACATTTATAGGCCTTTTCTCGCTCGTGGTTTTCGGTCTTCCAGACCTCGGGAGCTCTCCACGGCGTCTGTTCTCAGGGTGCTTTCCTGCCTTCAGCTGTGCAAACACCAGCGTTATTAAAATGCTGAACATAAACAAATGTACCACTTGCTGCACAGACCTCCCCTTCCTTTTCTGGTGAGCGCAGGACAGTGTGGTAAACACCCCGCCGGCCCCGCCGGCCGCCGGCGTCAAGTCCAGGGGCAGCAAGGCCGGAGGCAGCCCCGCCGCAGCCCAGTCCTCCTGTGTGAGAGTGGGGCTTCTGCAACGCCCGTCCCTGCCTCCCGGGTGAACTGGGCCGGGAGGAAGCGGTGGGAGGAGCCCCGAGGCCGCGGTCGAGCCCTGAGGGTGAAGTCATAGCGCTGGGGACGGAAAGACGTAAAGTTCACATATGGGAATTTAAGAAACAGCTTGCCAAAGAAAATGCACACATCACCTTTACCTCTGCTTGCACAGTCCCAGCATTTACGCAGAACTTTGTGACGTTCCCTTTCACATTTCTAGCCAGCCTGTATTTCTCCTATACAGATCCAAAATACTAAAGCTTTTTAAAAAGCTTTTTGCAAGGCATCTCCTCTTACGCAGGTTTAGCATGACCTGTGTAAACGAAAGTTCATTAAACAAAATATGAAGTTTCTTTAAAAAAAAAAGTGGTATTGTGCAAGAAATTTATGGACCGAACTTGGACCTCACAGGCAGGGTCTGCAGCACGATCATGGCACTGGACAGTCCTGTTATCCACATGCCACGTCTGGCTCCACTGTGCAGCAATCATCATCATGCGTGACGTGTGTCAGACGTGTTTGCCGTACTTATTATCAGCATTTAAAACCTTAGCATAAATGTATGGCAAGATATCAAAATATAGAAAGTCACTTCAAATGATAACGGTTTAAACTTCATTTATAAACAAAGCAGTGAAAGGTGATGTCCCACGTTTAAATTCACACACTGAGAAAAAGTGGAGTGAACGTTCCTTAACTAAGAAAGACACAGGTACAACTTAAGTTGTGAGGTTATTTCCTATAAGTAAAATATGTGCAGCTCAAAAATGGGTTGTGAAGAAATAAAGCATCTGGATATGAGGGGCCAGGCACGAGGCCACGTGTCTGTCATCCTAGCTGCTGGAGAGGCTGAGGCAGGAAGGTTGTTTGAGAGAATCTGAAGCTGATCTGGGCAACATAGTGAGATAATGTCTCAAAAAAAAAAAAAAGGAAGAAGAGGAGAAGAGGAAGAGAAGGAGGAGGAGAGAAGGAGGGGAAGATGGGGACAAGGAGGAAGAGGGAGAATTGAGAGAAGATGAAAGTGTGTATTTTATAAGGAGTGATTTGTCACTGGGTCAGGACCTGATGTCACTGCCGACATCTGTTTTGATGCTGTGCTCACCATCTCGTCTTCCACAACTCTACTGGGTTCCCAGTTTGTTTGTGGAAATCCAAAATCACTTATTTTTTTCCCATTCAAGTATGTAGCATTGTAACAGAAAATATTCAATAAATGTTTGTTGAATAAATGAATGCACAAATAAGAACAAGTTAAAGAAATTGGAAAAGCAACAAGAGAGTACAAAGGCAAAGAAAATTTCAAGACATAACCAATGTCTGCAAAGGCTGAAGAGAACAACACATGAGACAATGTCATTTAATTTGGCAAAAAAAAAAAAAAAGGTCACTGGCAGAATTTGGAGACACTTTTTATAATGTGGTATCGTGGTAACCAAATCCAAATAGGGCTCAGAATTAATTCATAGAAACTGTAAGCAGCAAATGTAAATCCTGAAGAAGTAGTCTCCCACTTACAATGGTTCAACTTAACAATGGTTCAAGTTTATGATGGAGAAAAAGCAATATGCTTTCAGTGGGAACCATACATCCAATGTGGGGTTTTGACCCTTTTCCCGGGCAGCCAGTATTTTGAACAGTGTTTTCTTGAGGTGCTGGTTAGTAGCAGGGAGACACAGCTCTTTGTTGTCCACACCTCCATGGGGTGAACCCTTGATACTGTGTGATGTTCTCTAGGGCAAGTATACCATGTACATTTTCACTTACGATATTTTCAGTGTATGATAGGTATATCAGGACATAGCCCTAGAGGCATTTGTATTTGAAAGACTGACTGTGAACTGAAGGTGAGAGAAAGTTCAGTTTCTAGAAAAGAAATCGAGTTGCACACGTGTGTGTGTGTGGATGTGTGAATGTCTGTGTGTACTTTGGAAAGGGAAAGTGAAGCATATTTGGAGATAAAAGAGAAACAAAAATTCTGGTAATTGAAGATTTAGAATAGTTCACCTCTGAGGCTCAAATTATGGGCAGAATCTGTGCTCTCCTGTTTTATTCCCTAGTAGATGGAGTCACTTTGTAACCCTGGAGCTAAAGATAGATAGCACCGGCATGTGGCAAGCATGTGGCATATGCTGCTGGATAACGCAGGACAGTGCTTGGCACACAGCAAGAATGCGATCCATACTAGTTCCTTTTTCCAATTTTAGCTCCACCATCCATTTTCTATCTCACCACCTGATTGTCCGCAGCGGTGGAGAAGCGGAGGTGGCCAGGAGACCTTCAGCCTCCTCACGTTCACATCCACCCTCCTAAGCTCAGTTCTGAACTTGTATAAGCACGGGTAAAATTAACACGTTTTAGGGTAAGGAAATTCCATCTTCAATATTCCCTTCTTTAAAAAAAATACTTTCTTGTTTGCTCCAGCACACCATATACAGTACTTACGGTTTCTTCTCCTGCTTCCTTTCAGTTCATCCACTGGACAACTATCTTTTACGCAACTACCATAGCTGAAACGTTCTGGGCACTGAACAATAAGGCAGGACTTTAAAATTCTCATCCACATGGAGTTTACGTTTCAGTGGGAGAAACAGGCACTCAACATGGTAAACTGGTGAAGTGCTGCACGTAAGATCATGAGAAATTTTTTTAAAAGTAGAGAAAGCCGGCAACATTAATGTGTGAGGGATTTTGATTTTACATAGAATGACATAGGAAGGCCTCATGGAGAATGTGGCATTCAAATAAAGACCTGAAAGGAATGTGGGAGCCAGTCTTCCAGAGAAACGAGGGGGCAAATATCCAGGTAAGAATGTCCCAGGCAGAACGGGCAAGGGTGGAGGTTCTGCAGTGAGAGCATGCCTGGTAAATTTGATGAAGAAGAGGCTAATATGACGAGAGCAAAAGAAGAGAAGAAGAAGCTGGGAGATGGGTGGGAGAACAAAGATAGGCTTTATCAGGCCCAAGAACTTTGGTTTTACTATGCTTGATATAAGCGGTTGTAGAAGAGGTTTGTCGAGAGAAATGATAATACAGTTCTGAGGTCCAGTATGACCCCTATGGTTGGTACATGGAGAATAAACCGAGGTAGGACAAGGATAGAAGCAGGGAGGTCATTTAGAAAACCATCATGGTAATCTAAGCAAGAGACCGTGGTGGCTTGGGTTACTGCAGGTGGTATGTTGGTGGTGGAAAGTAGTCAGATTCTGGAAGGGAGAACCAATAGTATCTGCTGGTAAATTAGACAGTGTAAGAGGGAGACAGATTTCAAGTCTTGGGATCTGAGAAATGGGAAGGATAGATCTGCCATTTTCTAAGATTTAGGTGATTCTAAGAGAACTGGATTTTCAGTTATCAAATATCAAATGCTTAAATTTAGACATGTTACTTTTGAGATGGATATCCAAATAGAGATGTGAAGTAGCCAACTGGGTATATGACCTCAAATGTCTTGGAAGAAGCCTTTAATGAGAATAGACGTCTGAGGTTTTCCAGTATATACTCATTTAAGTATATATTTAAACCTTCAGGTTGAATGAGATCCTTTTATTTGGATCCCGTCCAGGAACTTAAGGTCTCACTGTTGAAATATTGCAGGGTTTCAGTCTCTAAATCTCTTCTCTTTTCTGCCTCAACTTATCTCTGGTTCTTTCCTTTTTCTCCCACACGCATTGTCAAACCTGGGCAGGAAATCTTAGGTAAATTGTGCAACTGACCCGTATTGGTCAGTTTGAGATAAAGTGATGGATGAAATCTACTAACCTCATGGTAATCAGGACACATTGAGCAATGATGAAGCAGTCAGGAAGAGGCGAGAGACAAGGTATATTTCCCAAATTATACTCCTAGATATATGCTTGCTGATCTTCTACATGTCTCAAGCCAATCAAACTGACAGGTTAAGCCAACCCAAGTCCATGCACATCTCCTCAAGACATATGAGAGACCATAATAAGGTGATAATTCTGCCTAACATGAACTAATTATCCTGTCTACAGCAGAAGAGTCTCAACAGTTCTCAGCATTGCTCAAAATTTCAAGTGCAAAGTCTTCTCGGAGATTCAAGGAATTTATGTAATCCCCAAACACAATGGCACACAGTAGCCATTTCCATTCTAAAAGAGAGCAACAGAAGAACAGAAAGATTCAAATCAAAGCAAGATTGAAACCCAGCAATGAAAAAATTAAGTCCTGCAGCTCCACGTCCAGCTCTGGGGCCTGTGGTAGAAATGTGTATGTCAGAGAATTTAGGTGGCTCCATCTCTATGGCCTTTTGGTTGCATCTTTTTCTTTCAGAACTTCACGAATTATTCCCACAGGGGCTGCCAGCAAGTACTGAGATTATGTCATGTAATCTGACCTCCCACACCATCCTTTGAAATACAGGAGAAATACTTTATGATGTCACAAGTCTCACATTCTGCATGCCTGCAAAACCATGGTAATGTGGCCAACATTAAAGTTTGCCACCAATCGGAGCAGTACCCAGGACCTCTTGGTCACAGCTGCAGTGTCTCCTCACATCATGGATGTCTGAACATAGGTAAATACTTTCCAAGACAGTCTTGAGTGAAGGTGGTGACGAGGCTTTCTTTTCAAAGTCTTTAAAGGAAAGTCTTTAAAAAATACTTTCCATCTGACATGATGGGTGGAGTCTTGCTGATTCCTGAGATGCCCTCAAGGTGTTTCTTTTCGTACTCATTCAACATACTCCGTTTCTTTTTATGGGCTGTTATCTTTAGCAACCACAAGTTCCTTGCTTCCAACATTACACATGCTTCTTTTCTGGCTAAATTGAATGTTTTTCAAATCTTTTTGTTCAGTGTATGTTTCCTGTTCTCACCACAAATCTGTCTAAAATCAGCCAGCCATACCCACAGCACAACCACAATTCCAGATACATTGTTGGAATATTTTCTCAAGTTCTGTGAAATATGCCACTTGGATTTCATTGAGATTGCATTGAATCTATATAGTAGTATTGGGAGTATGTAAATTTTTATAATAGTGGTTCTTCTTACCTAGGAACAAGACATGTCTTTCCATTTCCTGATATCCTCTTCAATTTCCTTTTTCAGTGTGCTGTTGTTTTCAGAGTATAGGACTTTCACCTCCTCTGTTTGATTGATTCCTGGATATTTCATTTTTGGGGGGATGTAGTCGGTTCTCTACCAGCTTCATGAAGCTAATGAGAATTTAATATATAAATAAATAGCTATACAGTAATAAGGTAATAATTATAATAGAAGTATGTTGAAAACTACTGAACATATGTCAGAAGCAACATCCTAAGCACATCTTCCAGCCAATGAGGCAGGTACCATTTTAGTTGAAGCTTATAAGATTGTAGGCATCCCAAAAAAGACACATTTTAGGCAAAAGCAGCAGGAATAGTAGTGAAATTAGTAACAACAGTAGTGAAAGATTAATCTGGGCTGGGAATGTAGCTTGGTGCTGCTGAGCCTGCCTGGCAAGAGCAAGGTCCTAAATTCAATCCCTCGTACCACAAAAAAAAAAAAAAAAAAAGATTAATTTGAGTGGTGGGAAGGTGCCCACTTTGGACAAGTCTTGTATTTTTTAAAAAAGTTTAATTTTATCTCATAGTTCATTATAAAAAGTACAAGCAAGAAGAAAACAAATGTGTTTATACTGTACAAGCTACCATGGCAGTAGCCAGAACTTGGGTTGAGACGGCATGGATCGGATAGTCTGATGAGAAGCAGGAGTTGGGGGCCAGAAAACCAGCACTAGCAATAATTTAGAAATTAACAGGCCTTGGTGATTTGTTGTGAGTGTTTCTATACTTACTTTTGGGCACATGACAGCATCACTGTCCTGGTTAAAGGAGCAGAAAGAATTTGTCATTTCAGGTGACTTTTTGTTTCTCAAATGAGAGGATAATACTGTTATCATCTGTAATAGTAAATATGTGAGTTAAGAGTCTGGTAGTAAATTGTAGAGCATTTGAGGAACATGGAGAATTTTAAGAAGCAGAGATATTTTATATAATATATATACCATATAGGTATAGACATATATATATATATATAAAATGTCAGAAAAGAGGCAAAATAAGAATAAGTGATTGCTGAGCAAATTCAAGCTTCAGCAGTTAAGAATTAATGAGCCTTAGCACTTGCCAAGCATGTCCCCATGAACAAATTGTTTAACTTCTAAGAGGCTCAGACATTCCATCTGTATAGTAGAATTAATATTAATCATCAAGTCATAGGGTTTGCATGAGGGTTACCTGACACAGTGGCTTATGGAGGGCACCAAAAGTAATCCTAGAGCATAATTAACGTTAGCTACTCTTGGGGTCATTTAGTGTCTTTGTCACTTTCTCATTGCTGGGATAAAAGGACAATTCAAAGGAGAGTTTATTTTGGTTCAGGGTTTTTTTTGTTTTTTGTGGTTTTTTTTCTTTCTTCTTAGAGCCTTCAGTCCTGCTGGCTGGCTGTGGGGCAGGAAGGGCATGGTGGAAAAGGTCTGGCTGAAGAGCACCACTCAGTCACTCATGCTGGGATAGCCCAGAGGCCGAGAGAGGAGGGTGGAGGGAGGAGGAGTCACCGACCCCCACTGCGTTCAGTCGTAG
>PVIC010023650.1:0-26569 GCA_004025085.1 Thryonomys swinderianus | reverse complement strand
GGAGACTGAAAAGCGGAAGAAGGCAACTTTCTAGAATTTTTGTTTTGTTCCTCCTGTAGGCATCATCTTGGTAGCAGCAGCTGTCTGGATCCTCGAGTGTTTGCATCTCAGCGCTTTTGGAATCAGCCCCTGCACGCTCTGAGAAGCTCCAGAGGGCCCATGCTGTGCTGTCTCTGGGATTGCTGAGCACTGGCTCCACGGACACACCGTCCGAGCCCCAGAGGTGTTGCTTGCAGATTTGCTTCGAGCTACTCAATAACGACATGCATGCTTGCATACAGATAAAAGCACTCTCCGTTCTTCCCACTAGGATCTCCTGCTCTTCAAAGGAACTTCATCTATAACTTCAGCAGACATTCTTCATTTGATAGTTACTTTTGAAGTTTATTTTTAAAAGACCATTTTCCCAAAGAGTTTGTTAGTTATATATAATTCTTTGAAAATTTAAACTATAGCGTTTTGTAATTACTTCAATAATACAAAGTATCCATCTTTTCTTCAATATCATTTTTGCTACCATTGTCAGTATAAATAGTATGATGATTTATCCCATATATACAGCTCCCTTATGTGAATGTACAGAGTTCCACTCTGCTACTCATTGTGTTACCTTTGGTTTTGCAAATTCTTTTAATCACTAGCCTGGAGAAAAATAATTCCTTTCCTCAAGATGAATTTTACCAGATAATCACATTCTAGAAATGATATGAAATTATCATCACCAGAATTTTCTAGAACATTAAGATTACATTTAAACAAATAGGTGTTCCCAAAAAATGTGTCTGTGTGATGACCTGGGGTCTTGGTGTCTTGAGGTCTTGTGGCATCTCCAAGGTCACTGCCTTAGTTGTATAGACAGTACTCAACAAAACGATGGAAAAAGTCATGGTCAACTATTTCTTTCAGAACTTTTTAAACTTTACTACTAACATTTCAGAAGCCCTGACAGATACCTACTAAGCAATACCTCGTACTTGTAGAGATGGAAAGATCCCTTCTGACACCAAACGCTGCTTTTGTTTCCAGAGAAAAGAATGACAAAATCATTGCATTTGATTCAAAGCTAACAAACAACTTTCAACTTCTAAACTCTAGAAATTAGATACAAAAAATTGAAAATCCAATTAAAGGGCCAGAGATTTAGCTCAGTGGTTCTGACACCTGCCTAGCAAGTGCAAGGTCTCTGGCTCAATCCCTGGTAACCACATACAACAATGGTGAGCGTGGTCACTCATGCCCACCAGCAATCAGTACCACATAGCACAGCGCCGGGCTTGGTTGCTCATGGCTGTAATCCCAGCACCAGGGAGGCAGAAGCAGGAGGATTGCTGAATTCAAGCCTTTCCTGGGCTATGTAGTGAATTCAGAGCCAGCATGAACTACAGCGAGACCCTGTCTCAAAAACAAACAAACAAGGGCCGGAGGGTTAGCTCAGTGGTTCCGGCGCCTGCCTCGCAAGCACAAGGACCTGAGTTCTATCCCCGGTAACCACATATAATGCTGGGCATGGAGACACGCCCACCAACAATCAACACCGCATACCACAATGCCAGACGTGGTGGCTCATGCCTGTAATCCCAGCACTCAGGAGGCAGAGACAGGAGGATTGCTGAGTTCTCGGTGGCTTGCCTGGGCACCATAGTGAGCTCAGGGCCAGCCTGAACTACAAAGCGAGACCCTGTCTCAAAAAAAAAATTAAAGCAAATGTATGTTCTTCAAATGGCTACCTATATCAGTTTTTCATGGTTTCCATAGCTTGGACTTTGTAATTATGATGATAGAAAATAATTCCGATATGGATAAGGGTTGAAAATCATGATTTTCCACAAATCATTTAGTTCCACTATAGCAACAGGCTGTATATGTGCCTCTATTCTCTATGCCATCTAGACACATTTAACAACTGACTGTGACACATGCCCCATAGAGCATACAGGAAGCTTTGTAGTTTAAGATATTGCAAAGTCATCATAAAATTCATCACCAGAGCACTTTGAGAGTAAAAAGAAATAGTATAACTGATTGCACCAATGAAATAAACAGAGGATATCCATATTAAATAAATATTAATACTTTTTAAATATCGAACTTTCCTCTCTGTGGTAGAACTAGTTTATATCATGAATTAGGTCAGTTCATCTCACAATAGAGTATTACACTGTCAGTACTGTAATTATTCTCATTTTATATATGAGAAGAATGAAGATCAGAAATGTTAAATAACTTTCCTCAATTCATAGAGCTGATAAGTATGTGCTGAACTGTAGTTAAAACCAGTGTATCTCATTCTAGAGATTGTGTTTTAACTGCCACATTCTACTGTTGCTCAAGATCTACACTGTATCATATATGTCACTGTGAGTCAAATCACTAAGCATATACAGGATGATTTCAGGGATTTCAGGAATGAACTATCCTAAACCTTTTCACTCACCACTTTTAAATGTTGTCATTTACAAATAGTAAGAATTATATTTGAGTGAAGCAAAAGCAACAATAACAACAAACAAAATGTTTGCACTTTCTCTAAAATGGATCAATTAAAAAACTTCTATCATGGCAAAGTAACAGACCCAAGGACCAGTGGAATAGATTAGAAGATCCAGAAACAACCCTGGATACACTAAGCCACCTTATCTTTGAAAAGGAGCCAAACATCCTCAATGGAGGAAAGACAGCTTCTTTAACAAACAGTGGTGGAAAAATTAGGCTTTAACCTGCCAAAAACTAAAGCTAGACCTATCTCTTTCACCATATACTAAACTAAAATCACAATGGATTAGAGAGTTAAGCAATAAAATAGAAATGATAAACCTACTGCAAAACAGGTTAGTAGAACTCTTGGAGACATTGGCTTAGGCAGAGACTTCATGAACAAAACATCTATAGCATGAGAACTAGCAGAAGCAATCAACAAATGGGATCTCATCCTACTAAAAAACCTTCTGTACAGCAAAAGAAACCACTAGCACTGCTAAAAGACAACCGACAATGTGAGGAAAAAATATCTTTACTAGCTGTTTGTCAGACAGAGGGTATGTAAAGAACTTAAACAAATCAGTCCCCCAAAGTTTAAAGACCCAATTCAAAAATGGGCATCAGAAATGAACAGACACTTCTCAGAGACAGAAGCCAAAGCAGCCAAGAAGCATATGAAGAAATGTTCTTCATCACTGTTCATTTGAGAGATGCAGATGAAAACAACACTGAGATTTTATCTCACTCCACAAGAATGGCTGCTATTGTGAAATCAACCAGCTATAAATGCTGGCGAGGCTGTGGGGAGAAAGGAACCCTTGTACAACCATTGTGGAGATCTGGGTGGAGATTCCTCAGAAAACTAGGATTAGAGGTCCCATTAGAGCCTGCTATTCCCTTGCTAGGAATATACGTGAAGGAATTAAGAGAATCATATTGTAAAGACATGTGTGCACCCATGTTCATAGCAGCTCAGTTTGTGATAGCCCAATCTTGGAAACAACCCAGATGCCCATCAACTAGAGACTAGATAAAGAAGATGTGGGGTTCTTTTTATATAAAATGGAATATTACTCTGCCATAAAGAATGACAAATTTCATTCATTTATGTGCAAATGGACACACCTGTAGGACACACTAATAAGTAAAATAAATAGATCACAGATATGTAAATACTGTATCTTTTCTCTGGTATGAGAACCCATAGATGTAAATGAGTTCTAGAATATATGATAGATTTTGTGAAAGGGAAAAATTCAAACAGAATGTGGTAGGAGAAAGTAATGAGAGGAAAGAATAGGATTTAGAAAGAAAAAGAAAGCAGATGTATATAGGGGTGGGAGTTTGCGGGTGGGTAAGGATATGCGTAAAAATGAGAATTAACTCGTGTCATATAGTGGTACAAATTCCCCAATGTTCAGTGTGATTGTGAGCTGGATATAAAATGTACCAATAAAGAATTCATTTGTAAAAATCTATTAAATTTGTGCTCATCTTTCACTTATTCTATACCTAAGAATGTATCTACTTCATGAAATTTTCCTGTGGCCATAAAATCAATATTTGTGACATTTTGAGAATCGCTCATAGTCACCCACAGAGTGCTACTCTACTGCCTAGGTAGCTGCTCACAGCCTGGATCAAATGGGGCGCTGGTCTGCATTCAAATGTCATACAAGAGACAAATATTCTCTTGTGATCTTTCTAGTGCTGTGTTTTCCGTATTTATCCCCTTTCTCTGGATGATTTTGCTGTGTGAGGTAGCCTCTAAGTATAGTGCTGAAGTCTCATGTTTCTAACTGTCAGATCTGAGCGCTAAAGCTTTACAGTTCTTTGATACTGCAGAGTGGAAAATGCATGCCCCAGACGAGCTTCTTTTAGGCACGCCTTTGAGCCCTGTCGCTTATGAGTTCAGTGGTCTAGAGTAACAATATGTATTAAATAGCATGCCTTTACCAAACATATGTAAAACTAGCATGTGTGTTTTTCAGTGGGTATCGGAGTAACCAGGAGGCTCACAGGAACATAAGCGTCTGTTTCTCCTAGAACAACGGTCCTGTATTTGCTAATCCAATGTTCATATGGACTCTAGATAACAGAACTCCTGCAAGTAACGAGAAAGGTCTCTATCGCTTTGTGCAGTCATAATTCCAGGCTGTAAAGGAAACAATCTTTTTCCAGTTTATGTTACATACAAAAATGTCCCTCATTTGCTGCTGTGAGGTCTCAACTTCCCGTTCCCGGGGCCTCATATGTGGCAAAGTGATAAGAAACCCTCATGATCTCTGAGTTGACGACAGGGTGGTAGCCAAAGCACACGCCAACTCCCTGCCCATCACCGCAGTAGAAACCTGGGCCCCGCTCCCTTCCCTGCTCTCAGACCTGCTGGAGAAGCTGCGGTGAAGCCGAGTCTACAGTGAGGTCATGAACTTCCCACGCTTGCGTTGCTCACACCGAGCCCAAATGGGGGCCGGGTTCCATGTGTCTCTGTAAGTGATTATAGCATAGTCATACACGTTTGTTTTTTCTTTTCAATGGTCGTACCTAATCTGATTCTATATAGCACAGAGATCCTGACTTTGAGGGAAAGTTACATAAAAGATACATGTCAGAGAAAACATTCCAAATTGCGAGTAGGGAGCCAAGCTCTACAGCTACAATAGCACCATGGGGATTAGAGGAGAAAGCCGTATTTATCCAACATGATAGCAAAATGCTCTGTTCACGTAACGCATTTAAATGATGGCTCGCATTTTACTTCTGTCTTTATTTACTGCGTTACATCTTTTCAGCCTCTGATTTCTTTCTTTTCCTGTCATGAACGTAGGTGGAATTTATAGCTATTTTGCAAGTTCCTGAGAACAATGAGAATTTATCAAAATGAAAACCTGGAAAATAACGAGAGCACTTCCTTAAAACCATGGAACATTCAAATCTGCTGGGACTATATATTAAAAAAGAAACTCTTGATTGAAATATAGGTAGATTTTGTAGCGCTCTTCAGGTAACACATTGCTCCTTAGCCTTAGGGGTAGATTTTATCAGGCCTCAAAACACACACACAGATGTGCGAAGGTATCTGCCATCCGGAAACACTTGCCAGGTCATAGGTCAATACTTCCATCTCGCTAGACCATTAAGACAAGTGCAACACTCAGAACTTATGCTAAATGACAAAACTCACCTACCATAAAAGCAAAGCAGGTACCAGGATCAGAAGCAGGTCTAAATATTTCGGTATCACCAAGAAAAAATGTTTATAGTTTGTATTTTCATCAAATAAACCAGGCATATACTATGCTGGAGAAGACAAGAGTTTGTTTAATGAAGAAAATAATGCCTCTCTATATGCAGAATTTAAAACGATGGCTATAAGCGCCCCATCATCCAGTCTGTTAAAAAGAAAGACTGCTCAACCTGGATGATCTTGCACAAGAGCTACCCTGGCTGCCTTTCTCCACAGCATGGATTGCTTCTCAGCCAATGTCATTACATGCCTTAGAGCACTTGCTTTGCGCATATTCCTCAAGTTGCTGTTTGAACCAGCATTTAGATATTGTAAATCAGAAACACTTATGCACTAAGCTTGAACGTGGGCAGGAAGCCTGGTGTGTGCCCGTTCTTTTCCTGTCACTCATTTTTATGTGAATAATTTAAACACATACCCCCTTTTCAGGGTGAAGCAAAACACGGACAGGGAGTTCCCTTCGAAGTATGTTGAGTCAGATACTTGTAGGTCCCTGGCTGAGCTAAAAGAATGAAAAGGAAGAATTTCTTTTCTTCTTCTCCTTTAGATTACAAGGAAAATGTATAAACAGTTCCATACATTTTCATAAGTACAGCCTTATTTCAAGTATATATAGTAGTTACACTTTTTGTAGTTGCAAATTTTGTAGGTCAAAGTGATGCCAATCTCCAAAGGTTGCTTCTCAAATACCATCTCCTTTATCTATGTTGATAGTTCCGCAGTGGCATTCAGCTTTCCAGTGACTGTGCGCTCTCAGAGAGCTCTAAGGCCCTCTTCACCAGCATGCTAATTTCACTCCCTTTACTAACTATTAATGCACACTGGATGCAATTTAGCCATTAGACATTGGCGGTCATCTTTTGAGTGCTTCTGAGAAATTTCACTTACTAAAAACATAGGAACAGGAAAAAAGAAAGCTGTTCTAGCTTTTTACACTGCTATGTGAAAGCTTGTTTACTAGACAGGCACAATTCGAACAGAACACCTGACCAGGGCAAAGCTTCTGTCAAAATAGGACACTGTGTGTGTGTGTGTGTGTGTGTGTGTGTGTGTGTGTGTGTGTGTGTGTGTGTGTGTGTGTGTGGTACCAGGAATCAAACTCACAACCTTGCATTCACAAGGCAGGCACAGTACCACTGAGCTAGATCCCCAGCCCAGGAGAATCTGAGCCATGGATTTTACTCCTGGATTCTCTTTTTATTCTTTCTTCACATACATTAGATCAATTAATAAATATTTATTTTAGTTGATAATGTTTTTAGTAAGAGCTTATTCTAATTTCATTTTACATCATCCCAAATAATATGCAGACTTTGTAGACTGTCCATGACTAATGGTGCATAACTTATGGAGCTCAAGACTCAAATGCAGATTTCACTGCCTCTGAACTCTTTCTTCACTTTAATAATATAGTTATATCTCGTCTCCAGCTGATATGAAACAGTTTATTATTAAAAGGTAGTTAAATCACCGATTTTATTTCCTCATAACATGTAAACCTAATACTTGAAGCAGTGAAGAAAAAGAATAAGAAAAGCCTCTATCTGTGTCTGATTAAGTGGTTACTATATTCGGCGTCTTTTTTCTGCTGGAATATGTTATGGAGAATGTGCTTACCCACAGTATAGTCATAAATTACAAGGGATCTTACAGATTTTCACTTAGCACTGACCTCTACTTCCAAATTCAGGATCACAGACACTTCTGTACATTTGTTTCAAGTTCTCAGTTGTAAATTGTCTTGAGTTCTCTTTTAAGTACAATTATCAGTGGTATTGCCTGTATAAAGAACTGTATAAAGAATCTTGATCATATTACTCTTCAAGATGGTTCTTCAATTTTCATAGTTATATCCCATAAAAAGTGAGGTCTTTGGGGGAAATCTTGTTGGCATCTCTTACTTTTTTCTTTCTCCTCCAGTCCATTGTTAGGCTGCTGCACACAATTCCATCACAAGTCTCATTCTCTATATAGACTTTTCTACTTTTCCTGTCCAGCAGGTGCTGTTCCATACTGTTCTGAGTACATTTGGAGACCTTTCTGTTCCCACAGTGTCTGTGAGCACATTAGGCAAATACTAATTGAAATTCTTTTTTTTTTTTGCTCTCACACAATGTTGACATTCATTAACTATTCAGTGAAATGGGTAAAACAGCATACATAAATATAATCCAGAAATCAAAGAAAATTTAATGTAAATATGTAAACTGAATTACTATACAATAATTTATTGTCCTAAGTGTTTTAACTGTATAAAGAACTACTGCTCACAATAACATGTCTAGTTTAGATAATTTATTTTACTAGCACCCTTTTTGGTGTTTTGGGGTCTTCTTGTTAGCATCATTCTTTTTTTTTTTTTTTGAGACAAAGTCTCACTGTGTAGTTCAGGCTGGCCCTGAGCTCACTATGTAGCTCAGGCAAGCCTCCAACTCAGCAATCCTCCTGCCTCTGCCTCCTGAGTGCTGGGATTATAGGCGTGAGTCACCACACCTGGTTTTTTTCTTTTTAAATTGAATTCTTTATTGGTACAATTTATATACATCTCACAATCATGTATAACATTGGGGAATTTATGCCAGTGTATGACATAAGTTAATTCTCATTTTTACCCATATTCCTACCCACCCATACCTCCCCACCCCCTTTATACATACTCTTTTATTTTCTTTCTGAATCATATTTATTCCTTCCCCTCATTACATGCCCACACCAAATTTCCTATGGAAATTTCCCACTCTATAAAAGCTATCATACTTTCTAGAGCTCATTTGCATCTACAGGTGTTCATGTCAAAGATCCGGAATTTGCCTATCTGTGATCTATTGATTTCACTTATTAGTATATCCTCCAGGTGTCTCCACTTGCACCTAAATGGATCGATCTTGTCATTTTTATGGCAGAGTAATACTCCATTTTATTAAAAAAAAAACACATCTTCTTTATCCAGTCTCCAATTGATGGACATTTGCGTTGTTTCCAAGATTGAGCTATCACAAACTAAGCTGCTATGAACAAGGGTGTACATCTGTCTTTCCAATGTGATTTTTAAAAAATTTTTGGGTATATTCCTAGCAGGGGAATAGCATGGATCAGAAAGATTGAGTAGCATGTCTATTTTTAGACAACTCAGGGCACCTGCTCCAATACCTATGTAAGGTTACTTTAGTAGGGTGTCTATAACATGAATCTTGCTTTTGACCTTAAGCATCCCAAAAGAACAGTGCTTCTCCATCAGCACCAATCACCACACTCTGAACGTGAGAGCTTCCCGACACAAATCTCCATGCTCTCATTTTGGCCTGCTCAGCCGAGATTACGGTGGCTTTGGCACAGCAGTCCCAGGTCATGGGACACAGTTGGAAGACTACAAATAGCATGAGCTTCTTTCCCCTCTATAATTCAGCTGTATTCGCTGAGGAGTTGACAAATGCTGTACATAACTAAATGGGGGTATCAGAAGGCGGAGCTGAGCCAGCACTGCTCCTTTGCTAAGGGCTCTTACCAGAACTTAGGTCCTAGTCTGAGAAGGAGCAGGGCTTGGTGAGTTCACTTCAGCTGACTCCAGCTCAATTCTTCCCCTCTGAATTAACCAGTTGTCCTCTTCAGTAAAGATATGCCTGTGTCCTTACCTGCGGTACTCAGGTGTCCTGAGGGCTGCCCGTCTCCCTTTGTCTCATGCTGGTAATGAATAAATCCTGGATGTCCTCGCCATCTTTTGCCTTTGCTTCCCAGAGCACCTTAGATCAGCCCAAGACTCAGCTTCTTCTCTCAAGTTCCTGAAATATCAAAGTATCTTTGGTAGAAATACTATACAAATCTCTAAAAGGATTTAGGGCACTCACTGTATTCTCTGTTCTGCATCAAAATTATATAGTGGCTGAATTAGTCATTGGATGTGTTCATGTGATTTAACAACTTTTCAATTCAAAACTAAAAGTACTATTTAACTTCCACAAAAGTGTCGAAAACAAGGTGCAACTTATGGCCTGAGTTAGTAATATTGTGACTCTTTAGCAACTTTCCACGTTGTTATTTATTCCCCTAAGTTATGTTTAAGTATATGGCAACAATGCTGCAAGGGTAAAATTCCAACTTTGAAAAGAAATCAGGGTCTCCAGAGAATATTTGTCCTTTGTATAAACTACTTTTAATTCCACATTTGATTCTTATAGGTTAAAGGTTATTCTAACTTCAATGGAATATAAGGAAAATTTAGACGGCCCTCTAGCCTCTTTTCAGTTATCTTTCTCTGCTTATAAAATATTAGAGTCAACCGGGCGTGGTGGCTCACGTCTGTAATCCCAGCACTTGGGAGGCAGAGACAGGAGGATTGCTGAGTTCGAAGCTTGCCTGGGCTCCATAGTGCGCTCAGGGCCAGCCCGAACTACAAAGCGAGACCCTGTCTCCAAAAGAAAAAAATATATATATATTAGAGTCAAACTAGTGCTTTAAAATATCCAGTTGAAACGTGATAAAAAATATTTCAAACCATGGAAAAAAGACTCTAAGAATACTTGATCTTTGCCTCTTTTATAATTTATTTTTATTTTGGGATTATTTTACATGCTTTGCATGTCAAATCAGGTGGGGTTTTTTAAACCTTAAAATCTGTGGGGCCCATTGCTTTGATATTAGGTTACTGAATGTAATATGTAAACAAATTTCTATCTAGTTGTGATTTTAAAATTTGTGAGTAAGTTGGTGGACTATCCATTTAGAAATGCAGCTTCAATACTGGACTTTGACAGTAAACTTGGTTTACGGCATGTGGAAATCCTACTTCGTAGGGTTAATGTCCTCAACTATAAAAGCAAAAGATTGGATTAGATCTCCAAGGCTTCAGCTTCTTCCAGCTACCAAATTCTATTTTTTATAATACAGCATTGCCATTCATGATATTTTGTATATTGATACAGAGCATCAGGAGAATTTCTGAAGTCTATGCAAAGAAATAAATTTTGCTCACTGTAAAATTAATGAAGGTTAGGGCCGGAAATTTAGCTCAGTGGTTCTGGTGCTTGCTTAGCATGGGTGAGGTCCCTGGTTCAATTCCCAGTAACCACAAACAACAATACTGGGTGTACTGACTCACGCCCACCAACAATCAGTACCACATACTACATTGCCAGGCATGGTGGCTCATGCCTGTAATCTCCACACTCAGGAGGCAGAAGCAGGAGGATTGCTGAGTTCAAGGCTTGCCTGGACTACACAGAGAGCTCAGGGCCAGCCTGAACTACAAAGCGAGACCCTGTCTCAAAAAAAAAAAATTAATGAAGGTTATAAATAAGCAATTCAACTTCATTAATAAACAGAAATCATATTAGCTATAATATAGATTTCACACAATAGATTGTGAATGACTTAAAATTTTGATAATACTGCATTAAATGTTGGTATGTTTTCTCCTGGAAAGACAAGGAGGTGACAAATGGTATTCTGGGTAAAACAGTCTTCTCTATAGTGCCTACAATTTTTATATGCAACAGAATTATATATTATTTGTGAAATATTATGTGGAAATTAACTATTGTACATTACTGTAAATATTTTATTTGTTTTATTAGTATACATTTGGAGCATATAGCATTCACATTACTCGTGGGGAATTGGCACATGTCCACAGTATAATTTCATTGCCTTTTCCAGTCACTTTCCCCTCTCTCCCAACCTCCCTTCCTTTTAGTTGTGTATGTTTGTAGTAGATAATATTTGAAGTATGGAGTTGGTACATGTGCATTACATGTAAACATTGTCAAAAATGAATTAAACTCACATACATGGGGTTGTTTCCAGACTCTGAACCCTACCCCGTGGATCTGTTTCTCTTAATGGTGTTACAGCCCTGTCCCGATCACTCGTCTCTTCTTATTCCTTTATGCCTAAAAGATAAGAGTTACAACTTTCAGTCGTCTTTTCAAATATACTTCCCTTTAAGGGAATGTGTTTAAATAGCAACCTCGTTAATTGTAAGAAAATACAAATGAAAATACTTAATTGCTAGTTTATAGGACCACTTTCTCAGAATACAAAGACTGTGGTGGATTAGGAGACTTTTAAAGGTTATCGCATGAGGGTCTTCCTAATTTTGTGGTCTGGTGAGTAAGAGGAATTTCAACACATTGGTCAGGAATATCAATCAAATTTGACATCTCCTTAAATTGTACAAATCTCACTGTCTTTGTTCTCTTCTTTCCTTTCTCGGTAGCTAGTATCTTGTCCATTTTTTTTCTGAATGACCTATTTAAAAATGCTTCAATTTCCCCACTTTGTAAAATATTCAGTAATGGAATAAATCCTTCATTAGTAAGTCACAAATATAAGACACGTTAGAATTTACAAATAAATTTTAAATTCTATGTTATGGGGCCGGAGGGTTAGCTCAGTGGTTCCGGCACCTGCCTCGCAAGTGCAAGGTCCTGAGTTCGATCCCCAGAAACCACATACAGTGTTGGGCGTGGAGACTCATGCACACCAACAATCAATACCACATACCACAGTGCCGGGCGTGGTGGCTCACGCCTGTAATCCCAGCACTCGGTAGGCGGAGACAGGAGGATTGCTGAGTTCGAGGCTTGCCTGGACTACATAGTGAGCTCAGAGCCAGCCTGAACTACAAAGCGAGACCCTGTCTCAAAAAAAAAAAATCTATCTTATGTATGCAGGAAGATGTTATTGTAACTAACCATTTTACACATCATAAAGCTGAAAATGGGATTGCACTAATCATTAGAACAAAAGGAATGAACACGTACTAAAGAAAGGAACTAAATATTTTCTCTAGTACTGAAAAAGTTGATCCCAGTGCCTTTGCAATGAGCTACATCCCCAGCCCTGCACAATCTTTATTTTAATTTTAAGAGGGCACCTCTCTGTAAAAGTTCCTCTTGGTGAACCTTTCGAAACTTTAAAAAAATAAGTTAGAAAACACAGAAACTCCTGTAAGCAATTTTCTTTGATGTTCCACATGGCGAATTTCCAGTGTGTCTGCAATATCTTGGTGACTTCTCCATTCTTTTTTTTTAGACAGGGTCTCACTTTGCAGTTCAGACTGGCCCTGAGCTGTTCTCCATTCTTTATTCATGGTTGTTTCCTCTCCAGACGGATCTGGATCTGAAGCGTAGCTGAGGAGGAATTTGGACATCTTGCTCTTTTCCTGGTCATTGGATCAAACTACAGAGGGAAAAGGTACTTTACTTCACCATTCTTTAGTCCTTCGAATTCTCTTTCAGTTACTGCCAATGCCACATTAGTCCAACTTCCTTTGCAGTCAACAATTTTTCTATAGTATATTCTTCATATTTCATCCACATTCATTTGCCAAGGAATGGTGCAGGTTTTTTTAGCATATTCACAGGGTTGTACAGCAACACAATCTAATTACAGAACTTGTTGACTAGCACAACCTTTGAAATATCCTATATTGCTTGAATAGAGATATTCAATGGGTAGAAAGTAACATACAAATGAATTTTTATTTGTTCTCCTCTGATGGCTAATAAAATTAAGCATCTGTCCATAGACTCGATGGATCTAACTCTCCTGTGAAGAAATGTTTATTCAAATCCTTGAGTTATTTTAAATGGCATATTTTTCTTTTTATCCTAAAATTTTAAGGTTCCTTTATATATTTCAATACTAAACCCTATTATATAGAGAAATCTAAGACTTAGATATATTGTTTCCAATTGTCAACACTCTCACTTTTTTGCTAGTGTCCATTGTCTTATTAAACTTTTTTAATTTGACAAAGCACATCCAGTTTTATTTTATTTCTAGAATTTTTGTGGCCTCTGCTGCTGCCATCTCCACCCATATCTACTTCTCCTCTAGACGTGAACATACACTACCCTCATTCTGTTTTAAATGGCTTATTCTAGCTATAACATGTAAGAAATTGTTGTCTCATAGTCATGAACAGTTAAACTGTATTTATTTTTATAGTATTTTTATTCTTAGGCCTTTCATGTTTTTTAGTTTTTTGAATTAGTGCATGTTTGACTTAATTATCATACATAATAAGGATGTTCATTTTAGGGAATTAGTCACACATATAATATACTGACTTCATTTTCAATTTCTTGATCTGCCCTCCTTTCTTTCCCTGTGTGTTTGTATGTTATATGAGAAAGAGGTCCAGTTGTATTATTTTGCAAGTGGATAACTTGATTTCCCATAGTATTTACTGAAAAGACTATTCTGTACTCCATGAAGTATTATCAGCATTTTTGTCAAAAAATCAATTAATGTGATACATTTATATCTGGGCTCCCAACTCTACTTGATTGATCCATGCAACACTGTCTTTTTAAAATCTTTATTGGTATATTTTATATACACATCATGATCACACTCAACATTGAGTGTATGACCAGTATATGACACAACTTAACTCTCATTTTTTCCCATTCCCCCACCCACCCTACAATCTCACCCCCCTATATACATAAGCTTTGTTTCCATTTTCTTCACCATCAAGTTTTTTCTTTCCCTTCATTACTTACCCTACTCATCATTTCCCTTTGAATATTTTCTATTTCACAATATCTATCATACACTCTAGAACTCATTTATATTTTCAGTTTCTCAGACTGGAGAAAAGATACAGTCTTTACACATCTGTGACCAATTTATTTCACTTATGAGTCTGTCCTCAAGGTATGTCCATCTGAGTATAAATGACTCAAAAACTTATGATTCTTTATGGCAGAGTAATACTCCATTTTATAGAAAAGCCACATCTTTATCCAGTCCCTAGTTGATGGGCATTTGGGCTGTTTCAAGAGTTAACTCTCACAAACTGAGTTGCTATGAACACGGGTCCACATAAGTTGCTGTGTTATGAATCTTTAGTTCTTTCATGTATATACCTAGCAGAGGAATAGCAGGGTCCAATGGGACCTCTAATCCTAGTTTTCTGAGGAATCTCCACACTGATCTCCACAATGGTTGCACCAGTCTACATTCCCACTAACAGCAGAGAGGGGTTCTTACCTCCCCACAGCCTCACCAGCATTTGTTGCTGGTTAATTTTGAAATAGCAGCAACATGTATTAAATTAACTGAGGAATGATGAATAAATATTATTCTAGACTTTAGTAATTTATTCTTACATGTTTTGGCTTAATATGTTTGAAATATACTACTCATCCTTCTTTCCCTTTAAGTCAGATGGTATGTTTTCTTTTCCTTTCTTTTTTTTTCTCTTTTTATTGTTTTCAGTTGTCTGTATCCTTAAAGTAGCAAATGGAATGTGGTGAAATAGAAAGTATGCAAATAATACATGTTGATGTAGTAATTGGCATTTTATATATTCTAACACTTCTATGAGGATAAAAATGTTGAGTTTCCCTTAAAGCTTAACTAAAATTACTTTTCTTTCTGGAACAATCTCCACACAAGCTGCCACATTCTGCAGTGTAAAAGGTGAAATGCAATGCCATTTTCTCCTCTAAGTTTTCCTACTGTATCTCCTACTAAATGTTGGACATTAACTGTCACTCACTGTCAAAAGAAATGATGCTAAGCAAGAACCAATCTTTAAGCTAAGGAAAAAACGCTAGCTGAGTTGTACAGTGTAATGAATTCCTCTACTTCCAAAAAGGCTATCTTTCCATGTGTTCATCCCTCAGGAGAGGGGTGATGTCCCCGAAAGAACAATATCTGGATAGTGAGCCCCACCAGTATTTCAGCTTCGGCCCATGGCTCTATGAATGCACATAATCACACGCAAAAATGAGAAAATTATTTCCCTTAGCACTTCACATAGGACAGCGAACAGTAGAGCATAATCCCAGATTTGAACTTCTCAGGGAAAGCAGAAAAAAGGAACAGGTTGAATTTTTAAGGATAAAATTCAAAGAAACAGGAGTGAGCACAGAACTTGTAAAAATAACACACTTTTAGAGTGTACAAATTTAACTATCCATCTCCTGGATCACAGGGACTTTTTGGAGTTATCTATGAAGGTTTAAAATTAATAAACTACATGATAAATGATTTTTAAAAATTTAGATAAGAAAGGAAACAGAAGGCATAGTTTTAAAGGTGATTGTTTATAGCACAGAATGTAAAAAACTGGCCCAGACATCCTGACTGAAGTGTATAATGCTGGAGTCTCTGTGTTCTCTTCTCTCTGGACATTACACAATTGATTCTCATTCTAATTAGGATGCTGGTGCTAATCAGATACCTTTGGCTATTTCATTTGAATTCTGTCTGCAAAGCTAACTACAAACACCTACTGAACTACAAAAACAGATCAGTAAGCCACTTAACTCTTGGTTTGAGAATTTCATAATTCTCATTTAGTGTTGAAAAGCTCCGTAAGATTTGCTAAATCTAGCCCACATAAATTAAACTAAACTATGGTGAACAACCTTGTCCAGATACAAGAAATGACTGATTTCCTAAAAGATTTCATTTGAGTCACGTGAAGGTACAGTGATTACTTAGCCGGAAGCAGGGAAATTGATGACAGCCTTTAGCCAGCGTGAGTGAAATTAGATTAGTCTCCACTTGAGAAATGCACCCCCTGGAGAAGAGGTTGAAAGAAAATTATGCAAGGCCGGGTAATTATTTTGTTTATACATCTTGGTGAGCTGGCTTACACTTTATCTCACACCTCTCTTTATTGAGTCATCACCCCTCGCTGTGTATTTCTTTGAGTAAAGCGAGGATACTCTGGCTTAATTTGCAATGGACCAAAAGAGAGCATTCAGTTCTCTATTAACAAGTGAACCCGGACTGAAGACTGGGATTCCAGCATGCTTTCTCTGCACGTGGATGCCCACCAGCCAGGTTCTAGCCCAACATTCGTAAGACAAACTCAAGCCTGGAACTGCCTCACAGGATGATGGAGAGGGAAGAAATGCTCTCGTGAACAGAAAATAGGAATTTCTCAGCCTCAGAAAGGAAACTGAGCACTTACATTAACACATTTATTTTAAATAGCAAGTTAATTAAAAATGCATTTTCTTAAAAAAGTTTTCATTGAGCTCACTCCTACCTACCGCCCTTCCACAGCTGTAGCAATTCTCCTCCAAAGTCCAGAATTTCTGATAAACTCTGCTGAAGACTTCATTTCCCTTGACCTGTAGCTCATACAGCCAGCTAAGGTTAGTGTTCTCACTTTCACAGGAAACAAGTACTAAAACAGGAGAGCACACAAAAAAGGGACAAAGTAAAAGTAAAGTAGGGTAGAGAAAAAAAACAAAAGAAGAAATGCACGAAGCAGAAAAGAAAGAAAAATTTAAGTTGTATAGGAGAAGAAAAAGATGTTAGAACCAGGGTGGAAAGATTTATATGTTAACTCAAGGTTCTCTCTTCCTTAATCTAGGCAACATTGGAAAAATCATTGACTCCATTTCCTCATCCAAAATAGTACACATCTGAACCACTTCCTAGAGTTTCTGAAGGAATCAAGTGTGCCAAAATAGTGCAAATTACCTATAAATATTCCTACTAGATTACATTCAACCTTTCTACCCTTAGGTTTGGGCAGGATTCAGCCCTATAATCAATGTGGGCCCAAATATACATGTTGGCAACTAATGCATGCACAGATACATATACACATAAATAAATAAAAATTAAATAACTCAGCAGCAACTTCTTTGCTTGGAAGTAGATAGGAAGGCAGAAAGGATGTAGAGAAAATGCAGCCCTGGGAGCTTAGCCATCGGGAAGCACATGCTGTATGTATCTCCACGGTTCAATTACAGGAAAGAATTATATTCCCCTGTGTAAGGAACACAAATTAAGGCCAGCAGCAAAATATAATATGAAAAATGACTCTCAAAATATTGGGAATATGAATATATTTAAGCAGGTATATGCCTCCATCGAGTTGATACTGTTTTACCATTATCAACTTTATACATTTGCTATATGTCTGAACCCTAGAAACCCTCAAAAGTTTAGGCTATGGTTAGAGAGACACAACAAATCACTATTCTCTACACCCGATCCTAGATAGAAGTAGAACAACAATTGCATATATGTTTGAACAAAAGAAGATGAGAAGGCCTCACAACACATTGGGCGCAACTGTCTGGTGCCACCTTGCACCTCAAGACTGCCCTCTCTTTGAGTGTAAGAATAGAGATCAGAAAATGTGATTCCCTACCCTTGACTTAGAACAGAGAGAGACAGAGACAGAGACAGAGACAGAGAGACAGAGACAGAGAGCAGTTCAGAGAAAGGTAACACCATAAAAGCAAAGCACAGTGAGGATTGCTGAGTTCGCGGCAGCTTGCCTGGGCACCATAGTGAGCTCAGGGCCAGCCTGAACTACAACGCGAGACCCTGTCTCAAAAAGCAAAAAAAAAAAAAAAAAAAAGCAAAGCACACTGTATTCAAATGTTTCACTCCCTCACAATTTCTATCCTCCTTATTCTTTTATATCTAAGAATGATAGAACCCAAACAAAGTATGATCCATTATCCATGGATTTCAATATCTTGTCATTTGTCCCTGTGCCTTCTAAACTAGAGAGCAACTTAAAAGTAAAATATATCAAAATCTGTAGGGTTCTATTAATTTTGCAATCGACATAACCATAGAAGCAACACTAAGTACATATCCCTAAGCATACACAGTTTTAAATATTTAAGGTTTCATGTTTGGGAAAACAGAATCACCTCAAAATCATTGACAATTTCAAAATCATTAAAATGTTTTAAAAAATCATTAAAGGTATTAAAGGTCCTTTTACTTTTCTTCATTATCTTTATCTAGTAATTAGTTCTCAAACTTTAAAGTGCTTTTATATTTTGAATTCATTATCATGTAAAGGAGGCCTATTTCAAATTGCCATTTTCTCATTAAGTTATCTCACTTTACTTATTAGTATGTAATTATATACACGCTGTGTCTGGAAAATTATAAAACTGCATTCTAAACAAGTATTTTAAAATGGCCATCTTTTTACTA
This sequence comes from Thryonomys swinderianus, assembly GCA_004025085.1. Taxonomy (NCBI): domain Eukaryota; kingdom Metazoa; phylum Chordata; class Mammalia; order Rodentia; family Thryonomyidae; genus Thryonomys; species Thryonomys swinderianus. The sequence continues at coordinate 7,908 of PVIC010023650.1, read as the reverse complement.
GGTCATTCTGTACTTCCAAAGTAATAAAACCCCAAGTTCTTTATTTACTAAATCTTTACCTTTTAGGTCACAGAAAAATTTTTTGGCAACATAGGTCTCCAAATAGACTGAGTCTGCACAGTTCTATGGCTCTGCACAGCCTGCTCTATAGATCTGGGGTGCTGTTCCCCAAATCCTTGTTTTTCTCTAAACCTCCTGCTCACTCCATTTCCTCTGGAGCCAGCAGGCTCTCCTGTGAAGCCATCGTCACCTCTGAGAGAAAGTGAGCCATCAGCGAGACTCTGATCACACACCCCAGCTTTACTGCAGCACCCCATGAGAGTTCTGCTTCCCTGTGCGGATTCCCCAGAAAACTGAGTTCATCAAGGACCAAGAGGATCTGTTCAACTTTCTAACCCACATATAAAAACCGAACCCTTGCCGGGCGTGGTGGCTCACGCCTGTCATTCCAGCACTCGGGAGGCAGAGACAGGAGGATTGCTGAGCTCGAGGCTTGCCTGGGCTACATAGTGAGCTCAGGGCCAGCCTGAACTACAAAGCGAGACCCTGTCTCAAAAATGAAAAAAACCGAACCCTTGATTGCAGACTTTCAGGGACTATGCTTCTGAGATTTTAAAATGAAACTTCAGTTTCATTCATGTTGTTCATGACTGTAATATATGAACCACTTATCAGAATGAATGGTGTGTTTAATTTCTCACAAATACAATTGCTAAGAGTTCAAAAGTAGCTGGAGGTTCTCATTAGTTCTCCATTGGGTGGTCTTCTCTACCTTTCCCTGTCCTCTCTTCCACTGGGGACATCTGAGAAAGAGCAATGCTATCTGAAGATACACATTAGCAGAGACAATGAAAATGAGAGGCCAGAAGAGAAATACATAGGGAGAGACTTTGCTTCACGTGACCACTTCTGAAGTTGGTGTGCTTAGGAGAAAAAGCACTTTAAGCCCTACGGTTTAGAAGACATGGCAGGAAATAAGGTGCTCACGGCACCAAAGATAAGCACGACAGCGAGGATTGGAGGGACGGTCAGAAAACTCAGAAGCCAATCATGGAGGCTAAAACTCTTGGTGAATAACAGGGAAAAAATAGCTAAACTCATGGCTCTACTAAGTACACAGAGATTAACAGAAATCTCACTCCTTAAATCACTGCACCTCATAAAGCGTGTCTACTGCTATGCTTTGGAGCTTTACTTTTAATCAAGAATGACTCAGAGTATTTGACCGGGCTGAAAACCCTAGGTTCCTATGCAGATCACTGATTTCTGCTTCACTATTCATTACAGTCTCAGCCACACACGCAAACGCACACAGACACACACGCACACATGCATGGCCCTGTGGTTTTTCCCTCTCTTGCGGTTGACACTTTTCTTTGACTAGTCCCTCATTTTTTAATCAAAGTTAAAGTGGCACTAACGTTCCAAAATTCAGCTTTCAAATCCATAATAGAGATAAAAACATATACACAGCTGGCCTGTCAGAGCTTTTGAGAGGAATCTTTCATGCTCTCCAGTGGAATGATCCTTGCTTGCCTCTCTCCTTTCTCCTCTCACAGCTCAGTGATGAACAGTTTTGACTAATTCTAGGAATTCATCTAAATGGATATTCACTGATCATCTGTTCCGTGGATAAGCTAATCGGCTCTTGGGAAATGTTGACTTACTCATCATCCCGTTATAATAACTACATGCAATCAGTTATCCAACTGCATCATATACTTGAATTAATAATTTAAAATTTTATCTCTGATTATGATTCCATACAAATACAAGTATTGCATGGTATACAGTATTGACTTCTAGCTTGGTACTCCAATTTTACTGGTTTTTTTGTGTAATTTAGCATTCAAAATTATTTTGGGATCATAAATCACTGATGTGAAAAAAACTGAAGGAAAGATTTTTAAATATCCCAAACAGAAGCACAAGCTAAAACATCTGTAACAGAAATAATAATTCCAGTGGTAAACTTAAAAGACTGAAGACTAAGATTTAAAAACATTTATTATGAGACTTTCTGATGATATATTATAAAAATTTAATTTGGATTATGTAACTATCAGTGAGACTTTTAAAAACAACTAATCACTTGTAATAAAAGGCATGTTAATATTAAATGAGAAAAAGATGTGTGCAAAAGCAGGACAAATAATACACTGTAGCCATCTGCCTATCATGAAATCAGTTGACAAATGTTGAAAGAATCTGCATTTATGTGAACGCTCTCTGGAAACTCTTGATATAACCCTTTTGAAAGGATGGATTCTAAGTATAAAACAGGCAGGGAAACCGTTCATATTTGAAGCAATGGTATAGAAAGATGAAAGGAAATCCTGCCTGCAAGAGGTTAAATTTTTCACTTAAGGTCTTAATTTGGTTTTGTTTGAAAAGTGCTTCAGTTAAAGTATGGCTCCCTTGATGGAATATTCTGAATGGGAGAAAATAGAGGTCAAGTCAGAGCGATTTCTGAGTAAGAGCTGTGTGTATGGAGCCAGGACCTCTGTCCGCATCTCCAGACATGCTGCTATTGTTCTTCCTGTTCCTCTCACACTGCCGCCCACCGGGCCACACTGGCTGTGGTTCATAGGACACACCTCCATGACTATATAGAAGTTTCCCTCTCCACCTGTCTCTTCCGTTTTCCTTTATCTAACTTGCTAACATCACTTTACTCTAATGCACAAACCAGGCAGTCTGGTCTTCATCATTTTTTTCACATCGTTTTGTTTCAGTTTGGTTTTGGTTTGGTTTGGATTGGTTTGGATCACACTACTGAAGGTTGAACCCAGGGCATTTGCACCAGTCTATATCCCCAGACGCTTTCCAGGCTGGTCTCATTTCTTGATCTTGATGCCTCGATCTCACAAAGTTCTGAGACTATAGGCATCTGCTAATATACCCAGCAGAGTCTTCATCTTTTATATGAATGTTTCCCAGGGCTCCTGAACATTTAGACACTATTCCCATTGAGGTATTTCTCATACCACATTGCAACATTTGTTTATGTGCCAGTCCCTTCTGCTAGGCTCTGATAACCTTGGTAGCAGATTCCATGTCTTTTCAACTCCCTCTCTCGAGGCTCAGTTACTGAGATTTACTGAAACTTCACCACACAAGAAAGTCTCTGCATCAATTGCCACTTACGTGTGCCATCTGAGTACACACATCAACCGTCAAGACTCATGACTCATTCTTTGCACCCTTTGTGAAAATGTCTGATCTTTTGACACTACAAGTAATATTTTTTAATATTAGAATGGTAATTTGTATTTCTCACACTGTGGTCCCCTCGGGTATAAAAACTAGTGACTAAAATCAATCTAAAAGTTATACTTTCTTATTTGTAGAAAGATTAATTATATGCCAAGTTTTGTCTTAGGTCCTTCCCATACCAGATTTCATTTTGGCTTTGTCATTGCCCTGCTTATTTGCCCAACAACTATGACTAAGTATCCGCTTATACTGCTTCTGTCCCAAGGATAGTCCTATGTGTATGAGGCGGATGACACCTTCCTCAGTCATCATGTTCACCTTTGTGCAAACTAGACCTACTTTCAGCAACACATAGATTTTTTTCAAAATATTATTACTAAGAATTATCAAGATTTTAAAAAGCAGGGTTGAGTTATAGTACTGACAATTTCCTGTTTTGTATAATAAGGTCAAAATATGTTCAAGATGAGGTGGCATTTGAAGACCCTTGGGACCTGGGAAGTAGGCATGGGAACAGTTAGTGAAAGATGGTAGGCTGAGCAGACCAGGATAAGGAGCCCTGATGAGGACGTGAGCTCCCTATTGAGAACTAACAATAAGTACAACAACTAACATGGTGATGTGGGAGAAGCTAGTAGAAGCTAGTAGAGGAGCTTGTATGTAATTATACAGTATTTGATATACATTAATTAATATATGTTCCAAGTTCATTCTTACCCCAAAGCGAGAAGGAAGTTTTGTGGAGACAGAGTAGAAACATGAAGATGATGAGGCTACTGAAGAACCAGACAAGAGCTGAGGGGACCGGCAATGAAGAAGGGCAGGACTCTGAGCATTTGGAAGACAATACCTACCAGGTGGAACTGATCTGTTAATAAATTGAAGATGGGGTGGCATAGAAAGTGTTGGGAAAAATCAAGGATGTCTTCCAAGTGTTCGGCCAGAGTAATTGGGTAAATAGTGGTTTTGCAAGTGAAATAAAAAGCAAAGAGGAAGTTAATGAGGAAAGGAAAGGGCACTCAAAAAATGAACTTGAAGTACTATATTCTTTCAGTTTGCAGGATCATGGCCATCATATGTAAACTAAACTCTAAAGAACAATACAGTTTCATTGAGATACCTAGAGCCGACAACCAGGAGTTCACAAAACTGATGTTGGTATCCACATACTGAGCATAAGAACACAAGCTGAGGAACCTTTCTGAGATATATTTTACTGAGAAGTGGATCTAAAATTTCAATCTACATCTTTTAGATACTAAAACCTAACCAATTTCTTCAACATGCAGAAAGAACTGGCATGTACAGTAATATGGCCTTACTATAGTTCTTAAGTATTCACTATATTATAAAATTCAGAGGAACTTTCAAAATATTAAACACAAAAACTTTTATAAATAATGGTGCATGTTATAGTATATCCTCTTGATACACTGACATGAATAATTATGATACTAAGAAGAAGGGAAAGGAACTTTTTCTGATATGAAATGTAAAACATAAAACATGCTAATAGTATACACATAAAAAATTTTAGAAACTCTGAGATTTTTATAAGAAAAAGTAAATACTGATTCACTATCTATGAAAAACCACAGCCAACATCATACTACATGGTCAAAAATTGAAATTTTTCACTTTAAAAGCATGAAGACTAAGATGCCCACTGTTACGACTCCTGCTCAATATAACTCTGGAAATATTAGCCACAGCAACTAGACAGGAGAAAGAAATAAACAGAATATGAATAAGAAAGGAGGCAGGTAAATAATCATTATTTGCCAGTGACATGATACTGTAAATAAAGAGTCCCCAAAACACTACCAAAAAGCTCTTAGATTTAATAAACAAATTTGGCAGCATAACAGGATATAAAGTCAAGATTCAAAAATCCATAGCATTCCTGTATACTAATAATAAACTCAATGAGAAAAGAATTAGGATGATCATACCTTTCACAATCACATCAAGACAGATGAAATACTTAGGAATCAATCTAACAATGGAATGAAAGATCTGTTCATTGGAAACTACAATACTCTGAAAAGGGGAATTGAAGAAGACAGCAGAAAATGGGAAGATATTCCCTTATCTTAGATAGGCAGAACCAATACAGTGAAAATGCTCATACTTCCAAAACTGTCATACACGTATAATACAATCAAAACCAAAATAGTCATAGCATACCCCAAAGGACTAGAGAAAACAATCCTAAAATTCATTTGGAACCAGAAGAGACATACAATAGCAAAGCAATTCTTGACAACAGAGGCAAGGCAGTGGATCACAATCCTTGACTTGAAATTATACTATAAAGCCTCTGTGATTAAAAAAAAAATCACGGCTCTGGAATTTAAAAAGAAAACAGACTTGACAATCAAATTAGAAAATGCAAAAACAGTTCTAAGTGCACTCAGCCATCTTAGCTTTAACAAAGGGGCTAAACACCTTCACTAGAAGAAAGGTAGCCTCTTTAATAAACTTTGCTTGAAAAATTGGCTTTCCACATGCCAAAGATTAAACCTAGACCCATATCTCTGATCATCCTAAAAATCAAAATGAATCAAAGTTCTAGGCATTAAAATAGAAATACTAAATGTGCTGGAAATAGAAGAGGTAGAATTCTTGAAGGCATGGGTGTAGACAAAGATGTTATGAACAAAATCCCAGTTACAAAGAGTAAAAAACTGGGCTCTCATCATATTAAAGAGTTTCACAGATTCCGTTCCCAGGGGCTGTGGAGGACTGAGGCCTGCCAAATGGCCTGGCTCCACCCCAGAGCCACGCAGTGAGGACTCAGGTATGGACCCTGGACGCCATCCCCACCATGGAGGACTGAGGCCTGCTGGCTGGCCCCAAGCCCACCCTGGAGCTGGGTTGTGACGACACAGGCCGGATTGGAGCCCTGAGCCAATTCCTGCATCCCTCCACATCGGAGCCTTGCTGAGAGACCAGGCAAGATAAAAAACAAGGGAATCTAGCGTCTGTTCTGCCATCTACTCCTAGATCCCTCTATTCACCTTTTGTCCCCACACCCTCTCCTATCTTCCTGTCAGAAGCAATATCCAAAAGTTAAAGACTCTTAGGCTGCCCTATTTCTTCTCCTGTACTATTATAAGAAGGCATGCAAAGTCTCCAGTGGTCTTACAGCATACAGTTGGTGCTGTTTTATATAAACCCTTTTATCCCCTATTACCCACTGGCATATATGAGGTTCTAGAGTATAGGTGATCTTCATAAATCTGCTAACACTATTTCACTCTCCTCCTGTCCCCCTACCTCCCTGATTCCCCACTGACCTCTTATCCCCAAAGGGTTCTGGGGGTACATTTATGGTCTACATGTTGTATACACATTGCTGATTAATTAAAAATTTTGGCATAGGGACATAACTCTACTATAAAGCCACTGTGATAAAAACTGCATGGTACTAGCAAAGTAACAGACCCGAGGATCAGTGGAATAGATTAGAAGATTCAGAAACAACCCGGATACACTAAGCCACCTTATCTTTGACAAAGGAGCCAAACATCCTCAATGGAGGAAAGACAGCCTCTTTAACAAGTGGTGCTGGAAAAAGTGGGCTTTAACCTGCCAAAAACTAAAGCTAGATCTATCTCTTTCACCATGCACAAAACTAAACTCACAATGGATTTGAGACTTAAACATTAAAACAGAAACAGTAAGCCTACTGGAAAACAGATTAGGTAAAACTCTTAGAGACATTGGCTTAGGCAGAGACTTTATGAATAAAACCTCTATAGCACAAGAACTAGCAGAAAGAATCAACAAATGGGATCTCATCCTACTGAAAAGCTTGTGCACAGCAAAAGAAGTTATTGGCGCTGCTAAAAGACAACCAACAACATGGGAAAAATCTTTACTAGCTGTTTATCAGACAAAGGGCTATTATCTACAATATATATAAAGAACTTAAACCAATCAGCCTCCCCAAGTTCAAAGACACAATTCACAAATGGGCATCTGAAATGAACAGACACTTCTCAGAGGCAGCAGTCAAAGCAGCTAAGAAACATATGAAGAAATGTTCAACATCACTGGTCATTCGAGAGATGCAAATGAAAACAACACTGAGATTTCATCTCACTCCACAAAGAATGGCCGCTATTACAAAATCAACCAACAATAAATGCTGGTGTGGCTGTGGGGTGAAAGGAACCCTTCTCCACTGTTGGAGGGATTGCAGACTTGTAAAACCATTGTGGAGATCTGTGTGGAGATTTCTCAGAAAACTAGGACTAGGGGTCCCATTTGACCCTGCTATCCCCTGCTGGGAATATACCCAAAAGAATTTAAAAATCACATTGGAAAGACAGATGTACACCCTTGTTCATAGCAGCTCAGTTCATGATAGCTCCATCTTGGAAACAAATGCCCATCAACTGGAGAGTGGATAAAGAAGATGTGGTTTTTTAATATATAAAATGGAGTGTTATTCTGCCATAAAGAATGACAAGATCGATTCATTTATGTGCAAATGGATACACCTGGAGGACATGCTAATGAGTGAAATAAATAGATCACAAATAGGCAAATACCGGATCTGCTCTTTGATATGAGCACCTATAGATGCAAATGAGCTCTAGAAAGTATGACAGTTTTTGTAGAATGGGAAATTTCCAAAGGAAATTTGGTGTGGGGATGTAATGAGGGGAGGAATAAATATGATTC
>PVIC010023649.1:0-26667 GCA_004025085.1 Thryonomys swinderianus | reverse complement strand
TTGCCTGGGCTACATAGTGAGCTCAAAGCCAGCCTGAACTACAAAATGAGACCCTGTCTCAAAAAAAAAAAAAAAAAGTATTTTGGGGGGGGCCGGAGATTTAGGTCAGTGGTTCCAGTGCCTGCCTAACAAGCCCAAATCCCTGACTCAATACCCAGTAACCACAAACAACAATACTGGGCATGGTGACTCAAACCCACCAGCAATCAGTAACACAGCACAAATGCCCAGCTTGGTGGCTCAACCCTATAATCCCAGCACTCAAGAGGCAGAGGCAGAATTGCTGAGTTCAAGGCTTGCCTGAGCTATATAGTGAGCTCTGGGCCAGCCTGAACTACAAAGCGAGACCCTGTCTCAAAAAAAAAAAAAAAAAAAAATTGACAAACCCTTAGCCAACCTTATCCAAAAAAGGAAGGAAAAGGCTCAAATCCACACAATCAAGAATGAAAAAGGGAAAATCACCACAGACCCAGCAGAAATTCAAAGGACAATGAGCACCTATTTTGAGAACTTGTACTCCAATAAGATGGAAAATACAGAAGAAATGGATAGATTCCTAGAGACATATGAACTTCCAAAATTGGACAAAGATTGTACTCACTTCAGCAGCACATATACCAAAATTGGACGAACATATAAAAATGCTAAACACCCCAGTATCAATATGTGAAATTGAAATTATAATTAAAAACCTACTGACAAAGTTAAGTCTGGATGTTGATGGCTTTATTGCTGAATTGTACAAGATTTTCAGAGAAGAGCTAATACCACTATTTCTAAAACAATATGTTATATAGAACTCTTGAAGACACTGGCATAGGGCAAGATTTTACGAACAAAACCTAAGCAACATGGGAACTAGCAGAAAGAATCATCAACTGGGATCTCATCTTATTAAAAAGCTTCTGCACAGCAAGAGAAACCACCAACAGAGGGAAGACAACCTACAGGTTCAGAAAGAATTTTTACCAGTTGTTTACAAACAAAGGACTATTATCTATAGTATAAAAGGAATTTTTAAAAACCAGGCCCCCAAATTTAAAGACCTAATTCAAAAACAGGCATCTGAAACGAACAGACATTTTTCAAATGAAGAAGTAAAGGCAGCTAAGAAACATGAAGAAATGTTCAACACTAGTCACACAAGAGATTCCACTTCACTCTACAAAGAACGGCTGTTATCATGAAATCAACCAACAACAAATGCTGATGAGGCTACAAGGAGAAAGGAACCCTTCTTCTCCACTGTGGGTGTGAATGCTGACTGGTGGGTGCAACCACTGTGGAGAGATCCATGTGGAGATTCCTCAAAAACTAGGACTTCCCGGGAGTGATGGCTCACACCTGTCATGCCAGCACTCGGGAGGCAGAGGCAGGAGGACTGCTCAGTTCCAGGCTTGCCTGGGCTACATAGTGAGCTCAGGACCAGCCTGAACTTCAAAGCAAGACCCTGTCTCAAAAAAAAAAAGGGAAAAAAAGCATATGTATTTAGAGAGTAGGGAGTTGTGGTACAGGAAAAAATGAGAATTAAATTGTGTCATATACTAGTACAAATTCCCAATATTGAGTGTGATCATGATGTGTATAAACAATGTACCAATAAAGATAAAAATTAATTAATAAATATAAAATAACAACAAAGAAAATAACTACTGCCAAAGATTTAACAGTTGGCTTTATCAAGGTTCAAGTCATTAGCAGGATAAAACCGAGGAATCTACAAAGTTTTAACCTTAATCCACACATTATTTTCTCAACATAAACTTTTTGATTTGACCAATACTCCCATATACAGAGATGAAGTTTTAGCATCTGAAATGTAGAGGGCTAGATGCTCACCAAATCTATTTTTCCTCCTCCTTGGGACACAACTACACCCTCCTTCACCAATTAATTCCCTGGCAGTCGATTGAGCACCATTTCACTTCTGGCCAGTCAAGGAGAGAGCACATCCAGATCTGGGCCATTAAACTTCCAGGCACCCCTCACCTCTTTTTTCCCCATCCAGCCATCAGGATGCAGAAGACACATGAAACATTACACAGGACTAAGCCATGCAACTGATACCAAGACTCACACGGAAGATGGACTTCAAAAGGCCGTCACTGCACCAATAGTGCAGAAAAAACTTCAATGTACAGAGAAATCACTGATGTACCAGCATAGAGTTAGCTTCATCTAACGGATTAGTCTAACTGAACACAGAAGTGTCTGTCATGGCTTACCATAGCTTGGAGATCCACCTGGGGATTCCAATCTGAATCATATAAAATGACGACATCAGCAGTCGCAAGATTGATGCCAAGGCCACCAGCACGTGTGCTTAACATGAAAACAAACTTCGTGCTGTCTGGCTCATTGTATGCGTTGATAGAATCCTGCAGATATAAAATAAAATCAATGTCAGAAAATTTTATCTATTTTTAAAAATCTTCCCTCCCCAGAATTTTACTCACTTGTCTCTCATCATGGGGTGTCTGTCCATCCAATCTACAGTATTCATAATTTCTCCACATGCAGTAATCTTCTAAAATGTCCAATACTCTTGTCATCTGACTGAAGATTAGTACTCGTGAACCTGTGGGTGAAAAGACCAGTCTATTATCAGAAGGTTCAAAAGTAGGAAAAGCTTTTTTTAATACTAACAGGGCCAGAGATTTAGCGCCGTGGTTCTGGCACCTGTCTAGCAAGTGCAAGGTCCCAAGTTTGATCTCAGTAACCACATACAATACCAGGTGTGGGATTCACAACCACCAAGCAGCACCATATATCACAGTGCCGGGTTTGGTGGCTCATGCCTGTTAATCCCAACACTCAGGAGGCAGATGCAGGAGGATTGCTATAAGTTCAAGAAGGCTTGGCTGGGCTACATAGTGAGCTCAGGGGCAGTTTGAACTACAACATGCAACCCTAACTAAACCAAACCAAACCAAACCAAACCAAGCAGTAACAAATTAGTCCTTAACTTCAAGTTATATATCTATTTGGCTCCAAAAAATTACATTAACTGTTCAATTCAGTCATTCTCCACTTCTTTCCGTAGCACAAATATGAGAATAGTGGAAGAGAAAGAAAAAGAGGGAAGGGGAAATAATAGAAAAACAGGTAATATTTGGGCAGCACATTAAAGATAAACAAATTGACTATTTGTCTCTGATTTGGGAAGTCTTGCCATTCCAAAATCTCATTAGCTTGTTCATCACATATATTTAAAAATAATCTTCACAAGTCAGGCGTGGTGGGTTACACCTGTAATCCCAGCACTCAGGTGGCAGAGGCAGGAGGATTGCCACGAGTTTGAGGCTAGCCTGAGCTACACAGTAACTTCAGGGTCAGCCTGAACTACAAAGCGAGACTCTATCTCAAAAAACTAAAAAAGAAAAAAGATCTTCATGGTGGGGTGTGGTGGTACATGCTATAATCCTAGCACTCAAGTAAGAGAATATCTGAGAGTTCCAGGCCAGTCCTGGGTACATAGTGAATTCAAAGCCAGCGTGAAACACATAGTGAGATCTAATGGCAAAGAAACAACCATTTCACTACCCCAGAATTCCTCTCTACTCAAAACATTGCACGACACACACGTGTGTCTCTAGAATCTTCTAAAGAACTATTACAACTCAGAAGACCTTAAATGTAGGTCTCAAATCTACAATAGAAAGTCCTTCAACTACCTGCCAATTATTCAAATTACTTGACTGCCTTCTATAGAATATATGACAAAGAACTCTCTTCTAAAAATGATTATGAAATGAACCTGTCTCAGAACCTGGAGCTAACATATTCTTGTACTTCAAATGCTATTTCCCTGTGGTTTATTTTATTTTTTAAGGTACAAAAGGAAAAAGAAAAAGTAAACCAACTGATGGGCAACTCTTACAGTATGTTGTTGTTATTATGTTCATTTGTGGTGCTGGGGATTGAAGCAGGGGTCTCCTACACACTAGGCAAGCACTGTTCTGCATCCCCACTCCCTCTGACACAATCTATTTTTGATATCAAAGAGAAGACTCATCTAACAAAATCATATACAAACAAAGTGAAGCTTGAAATGTAACTGTATATTTGATGTTTTAGTCATTATTTTTCATAAGAATGATGTTTCTTATCTTTAAAAGAGACAGAGACAGAGGATTTAGCTCAGTGATGCCACAAGTGCCTCACCAACACAAGATCCTGAGTTCAATCCCCGCTGCAGAAAATAAATAAATAAGCTTGATAAGAATAATTTATGAAATGCTATGTGCCTGGGATTTACTTCAGTTAACGTAGAGGAGTGCAGTATAAACAAGTTTTATATTATCACTACTGAAACTTTCCTCACACTATGTTCTCTATACCCACCAAATTTAAATATGCCCATAACATGTATCACTAACATACTCATTTTCAAAATAAAAAGCCAGATACTATACAGAAAAATGTTTTGAGTTCACATAAATGATTTTCAGTTAAAATGTTAAAACCATCTAATTGAAGACCAATGCCACAAACACTATTATTGTCTAACAAAGAATTTAAGAACTGTGTACAGACAGAAAGTGCATTCTTGGTGTTTCACAACAGAAAGCTAAACTTTCTAGGAGAGTGTATATAAAATGGAACTTTCCCTCAATTCCAAGGCCAATGGTTACTTTTGCTAACTGTCATCTTCTAAAAGATTTGAGGACTAAAACTAGAGGGAAGAGGGGAAGCTTACACCAATGAAGAGTGCAAATTTAGCTGGGCGTGGTGGCTCACACCTGTCATCCCAGCACTCAGGAGGCAGAGACAGGAGGATTGCTGAGTTCGAGGCTTGCCTGGGCTCCATAGTGAGCTCAGGGCCAGCCTGAACTACAAAGTGAGACCCTGTCTCAAAAAAAAAAAAAGAATGCAAATTTATTTTAGTGTTTCACACTTCAACTTTAGAAAGGATCAGAAGAGTCATTTCAAGTGTAGTGTTTGGTCCATTTTAAGCTTGAATTTTAAGTTCTTATTACTTCTCAACTTGACATCAGTAACATAAATACCTTGTTCTTTTAATTTAGGTAGCAACTTGTCTAACACCACCATTTTACCACTGTTGGTAACTAGATGCATATCTGTTGTGTACGGTGGACCAGGCTCAGCTCCATCAAAGAGGTATGGATGATTACAGCATTTCCTCAGCTGCATCAGGATGTTCAATAACCTCATCTTGTCCATTTTTCCTGCTGAATTCAGTATATCTATATCCTTCATTAATATGCGGGTATACCTATTGAAAAGAGAAACATTTTAAGACATCTCAAATGTTGCCTGACAAAGCCATGCCACATCACACTTATTTTTGAAACAGGGTCTGGCTTTGTAGTTCAAGCTGGCCCTGAGCTCACTATGTAGCCCAGGCTAGCTTTGAACTCACAGCAGTCCTCTTGCCTCTGCCTCCCGAATGCTGGGATTACAGGTGTGAGCCACTGCACCTGGCATTGTGGTATATGGTACTACGGATTGAACCTGAGACCTTGGGCTTGCCAGGCAGGTGCCTGAACCACTGAACTAAATCCCCTGCCTGCCACATCACATTTTAATCCCTCTGCCTACCTCAACCACAGAAGACCCATAAGAAGCAACCTACAAACTTATAAGGTACAGAATTTACTATCTATAATCTCTGCTTTCTAGTGCTTTTTTAAATTGCAGTGGCATTCTAATGTTCATACTTGTATGTCCTGGACCTTGAGGACTTGATTATTTTAAAAGTACAAAACGGTTTCCTTTGGTTGAATTAAAGTGGCATAATAAAACATTCTAAAGTCATTAAGTGAAACTTAAAATGCAAATTTAAATATAATTTTAGTTTGTACTATTCTATAACAAGTGCCACTATTCATTCACTGTCAGACTTCATGTGACAATTCAGTCAACAGGCCACATGTAATATGGTCCCGAGGTAACCCCCAGTGCTTTTGTAGCTGTTAAGGACAATTTGTCTGCCTGACTACCAAGTCATCTCATATGCCTTTCTCAGAACTTATTTTTTCCTTAAGTGATGCATGATGACACCACAGGCCATGCAGCCAGTACAGCATTTGGGTAAGTACCCAAGGCAGAACAATCTCAAAAGGCATTACAGTGACATTAAGATGTATACAATACGATCTGATTAAATGTAAGTATATATACTTATGAAGGGAGATAGGAGGTCTGTTGAGGCTACAGCCATAGGCTTAGCCAAACTGTAAAAAGCTACAGATACTAAAAATCTGAACATTTTCCCTCAAGAAGGAGTGATCTGTTTAAATAGCAGAGTCTCAGTGAGACTTGAGTCTTCTGAACAAAGTAAACGGCCAGCTATCCTTCAACACTTCAACTGTAAGCACAAACTACTACTCAAGGCACACTTGCCCACCAAAGCTGTGATTCATATTAGGACCTATCTTCCTTTAGGACTAACTCATGACATAGGTCTATATTTTAATCATTATATATGTGTTCATACATGTAAATGAGAAACAAGCCTGTAATCTCTGCCATGCTATAAAAGCCCTTCTCAAGTTTTGAGCACACTGAGGATGGCTTTTCTTTCCTAAACATGGCCAGTTCTCTACATAACACCCAATATACTTTCAATCCTTTTACCATTTCAACCCCTTGCAATACTATCAGAAGCACAGAATTCAACAGACTTGAGAGATAATACCCAGAGCACCAAATAAGCGGGATCCAGTTTATTTCCCTTCTTTGAACACACTATTCTTACAAACTATCTATGCTGTGATCACAGTCCTTCTCTAGAACCACTTTACACTGACATTGTGCTTTCTAGCTATCACAAAAGCATACTATGGCTAGGTCAGTGATTTCCAGCCTTTTAAATCTCATATACCGATAAAAATTTTAAATTTTAAATTTTTAAATACTGTCCTGTAAATATGCTCAAAAAATGAGTATTATACATGTTATCATCACCATTGCACCAAAGGACATTTAATCTGCCTAAAATAAACTTCAACTCACAATGGAAAATCCAAATAAATAATAAGGTACTATAAAAAGCAATTAACTTTTATCTCTATAATCTACAACTTCTTCAGAGGCTAGCACAAATCCATGACCCATAATTTATAAACCACCAATTCACCTACAACAATAGTTTTCTTTAAACAAAACAAAACAAAACAAAAAAACATGCTTGCCAGGGATCTAGCTCAGTGGTTCTGGCCCCTGCCTAGCAAGCACAAGGCCCGTGGTTCAATCCCAGTAACCACATACAACAATACCGGGCATGGTGACTCACGCCCACCAGCAGTTACCATGAACCACAATGCCAGGCGTGTTGGCTCATGCCTGTAATCCCAGCACTCAGTAGGCAGAGGCAGGAGGATTGCTTACTTCGAGGCTTTCGTGGGCTACATAGTGAGCTCAGAGCCAGCCTGAACTACAAAGAGAGACCCTATCGTAAAAAAAAAAAAAAATGCTTTATAGGCATTCTTGTTTAATTAAACCTAGTATTAGTCTTTAAATTTATAAAATTTAGTATGATTCCAAAATTGAGGGACAAATAGTGATTAAAAACAACAAAAACCCTCACAGGCTCAGGGATTTAACTCACTGGTTCCAGTGTCTACTTGGCAAACCCATGGTCCCAAATTTAATCCCTAGTATCTCATACCACATTGCTGGGCATGGTGGTTCACACATGTAATTCCAGCACTTGGGAGACAGAGGCAGGAAGATTGCTGAGTTCGAGGCTTGCCTGGTCTACATAGTGACTTCAGAACCATCCTGAACTACAAAGCAAGACCCTGTCTCAAAAAAAAAAATCTCACTGGGCCGGAGGGTTAGCTCAGTGGTTCCGGCGCCTGCCTCGCAAGTGCAAGGTCCTGAGTTCATTCCCCGGAAACCACATAGAATGCTGGGCGTGGAGACACATCCACCAACAATCAACACTGCATACCACAATGCCGGGCATGGTGGCTCACGCCTGTAATCCCAGCACTCAGGAGGCAGACACAGGAGGATTGCTGAGTTCACGTCAGCTTGCCTGGGCAACATAGTGAGCTCAGGGCCAGCCTGAACTACAAAGCGAGACCCTGTCTCAAAAAAAAAAATCTCACTAACATACCATTCCCTTTGCATTTTGCTGAGACCCACATAGATTTTTACTTCTTTCTTTGGAGGCAAGCTCTTTTCAACATCAGCTTTAATTCGACGAAGTAGAAATGGACGCAAAACCTTAGAAAAAATGAAAAGAGATGGCCTTAAGTATAGTATTAACATTACTGCCGAATCTTAAAATCATCTGTTAAATACACAGAAAAGAAAATTCTCTGCTTAAGCATATTAAGTGAATTTCAGGACTTCTCCATTCCTACTATATAATTTATTACCATTGGGTTCCTGAAAGCCAATTGTAAAATTTCATTATTTATCCAAAAATATATATTTCCTACATTCATATGAAACAGAAAAAAATTAATAGCACATTTAAAGATATACAATATTTACTATCTTTCAGGTTTAAAACTAATTACTTGCATATATGTTGTCAAATATTTCTGTTAAGTAATGTCTGGTCCACAATAACAAGTCTTCATGGTTACTTTTTAAATTTACTATTATCTTAATTTGTGGAAGAAGGCCACATGTAAATATAAAAGTATACAAATCATGACCCTACAACTCAATTTCCCTAACATAAAAGTACAGATATCATCCCCTATATAATCATCACCTTGATAAACAGAACATCCTTAACTCATGTCCCTCCCAGCCAGTCTCTGTTCACTTGTGCCTTAAAGTACGCAGTATTCTTGTTGTTTTTTTTGAGACGGTCTCACTTTGTAGTTCAGGCTGGCTCTGAGCTCACTATGTAGCCCAGGCAAGCCTGGAACTCAGCAATCCTCCTGTCTCTGCCTCCCAAGTGCTGGGATGACAGGCGTGAGGCACCATGCCCAGTAGCAGTATTCTTGTTTTTAAACACCATGTTTTGGTTTTGTCTGTTCTAACTTTGTACACATGGATTCATTGAACAAACACCCACTTATAACTGATTCCTTTATCATAATTGTGAAACATTAATGTTGTACGTAACAGTTTATACTGGTTTATGAAAACTGTGACTATACCACAAAACAAATTTAAAATTAAGAGAAAACTGTTAATAGTGTGTATGTAGTACAGCCCCAGTGAGAAGCCAACCACCTCCAGCATGGGTGAAGACCCTGAGCTCCCCTGGCTGTCTTCTGCAGCAGCCCCACTAACTGCAGCTAGGTAAACACAAGGGAAATCAGTGAAGAAATGACCCTGCCAATCCACACATTTTGTACTATTAAAATATAAATTAAGGTAGGGTTTGGGGATAAGGGTACAGGGTATCAGGCAATTGAGAAGTTTAAGAGTTATCTTTTTCCTAACTGTATCTGCACTGACTTCTAAATCTCCCTTTCACTGTAGGACCATAGGCACTAGAGTGGGAATTTCAGAACAAAGATCAGGACAAAGTAGAAGTGGCTGCCAGATTTCTCCTCCCTGACTTGACAGAACATTTCAAACTACTTTGAACAAAAGAAAAAAATTTGCCAAAACTGGTTGAGTCTACTATGTGGGGAGTTGTTCTTGTCTGTTTTACCTTACATGTACCTCCTGTTAAAGGAAAAGTAAGAGCAAAGCAGTAAGGGGAAAATGCACCTTCTAAACTTTAGAGATCACTATTGCCCTTACAGAGTTAAACTTCCATCAGAGGCTCTAACACTCACTACCTCACTGTGGATCAGACGGTGAAGTGGCAAAATTCAAACAGGTTGATTCTAAAGCCTCTGTGCTTAAGGTTAACTAGAAAATAATCTAATGTAAAACTTCACCATTTCCTGTTAAGATAACACATTAATGCTACAGCATGATACTTACCATATGAAGTCTCTCTACTAGCTTTTGATCCCCAAGGCAGTTGTTTGTATCAAACCAGGAATCAAAGTCCTAGAGTAACAAACAAAAGATATTAATGAAACCCTGTGATTTCAGGTAGAAAGATGATGGATATGAGTTGTTATCCACAAAAACATCCAGTTAAAACCCCTATTTTCATGTGTGTAAGTTTCACCAACTGATTTTAGAAGTTTAGGGACCGTATCACTTCCTATACAGTTTTTCAAAAATGTAGCTTCATAGAATTAAAAAACCAGAACGGGAGCAGGGATTTAGTTCAGTGGCACCACACCTGCCTCACAAACGCAAGGTCCTAAATTCAATCCCAGGTTGGCGGGGGCTGTGTGTAGGGGAGCACAACACTTCACTTTGCAGGAAATCTAGCTCAGTGGTTCTCCATGCTGCCTCATAAGCACAAGGTCCCAAGTTCAATTCCCCCATAACAAAAAATAAATAAATAAAATTTAAAAACCAATTAACAAATACATAACAAATCAAAGCAAGTGTTTTCCTATTTTTTGAGATAGGTTTTCACTATATAGGCCAGGCTGGCCTTGAACTCACAGAAACCCTCCTGCCTCAGCCTCCCAAGGGCTGGAATTATAGGCATGAGCCACCACGCTTGGCTCAGAAAACATATTTTATAGAAATAGATGGTGCCTTTTAAACTTAACGTCTTACAGCTGTGTGTATATCTGCTTTCTTTTATTTAACTTTGTGGCACTGGGTATTGAACTCATGATCTTGTCCTTGCAAGGCAGGCAACAGTGCCACAGAGCTGAATCCCTAGGTCTGCTTTTGTTTCTGAGCAATCACAATCTTACAATTCCCTCATTACAACAACACTTTAATAGAGGTGAATAAACAAGTGTATATGTAGAAAGAAAAATACTAAAACATAGAAGTACATGAAAACAGAACAAATTACTTTGAGTTTAAGTATCATTTACAATTTTCTCTATAACTTTACAATGATCATTAACACAACCATTAATACAACCCAAAATACATGGTATTTTGTTAACTATTTGAAAAGTGTACTAATATACAGCTCTTCAAAGGAGTCCCTCTCCCCTCCCTCTCCAACTGTGAGAACAGAGGTTCAAAAATGAATTCTGGCTGGGTGTGGTAGCTCATGCCTGTAATCATCCCAGCACTCAGGAGGCAGAGGCAGGAGGATTGCTGTGAGTTCAAGGCCAGCCTGAGCTACATAATGAGCTCAGGGCGAGCCTGAACTACAAAGCAAGACCCTGTCTCAAGAAATAAATAAATAAATAAAAACTGAATTGTGACCTGACAAAAAAATCAGTTATTAACAGCACATACTGCTGATATACAAAGTATGTTCCTAGGTACAATTAGTAGTTACCACTGCTACCATCATCTATTTTTATTACCGCAAATAAGGTATGAAAGATTTTATATATTTCTCATAGATTTTGGGCAGACCATGATATGAGAGATCAGATTTCACCGCAGGTGAATGCCATCTCTGAACCTCAAAATATAGGCAACGCTCAGTACCTAAAAACCTATTCAAGAATGCTTTTAATACTCTCAAAACAACCACACAACTAGAACTCCTAAAACAAAGTTAGAGCAAACACAGGCCCAAACAGAAGTGAGAATATGTGACATTCCAGGAGGACAAAACAATGATCTAAAAGGAGAATGAAACTGAAAGTTCTCGAAAGTAAATTCTCCGAATGCAGACAAACTTAGCAGGTTAACACCAAGCTGACGCCACAAAAACTTAAAAACTCATTTATCAGGGGCCAGCGATTTAGCTCAGCGGTTCTGGCGCCTGCCTCGCAAGCGCAAGGTCCTGAGTTCGATTCCGGTGACCACACAGAATGCTGGGCGTGGTGACTCACACCCACCAGCAATCAATACCACATACCACAGTGCCGTGCTGGGCGTGGTGGCTCATGCCTGTAATCCCAGCACTCGGGAGGCAGAGACAGGAGAATTGCTAACTTTGTGGTAGCTTGCCTGGGCTACATAATGAGCTCAGGGCCAGCCTGAACTACAAAGCGAGACCCTGTCTCAAAAAAAAAAAAAAAAAATTCATGTATCAGAAGCATGGCAGAAAGGTAACCCAATTCTCCTAAAAAAATGTATAGCATTAAACAATGATATTAATCAGTAAACAATCCAATACTCACATCGGCTGAATTAAACACATCTGGCAACAAAAAGTTAAGAAGTGACCAGAGTTCATGCAAGTTGTTCTGAAGAGGTGTTCCAGTTAACAGTAGTCGATTTGTAGTCTTGAATTCCCTCACTATTTCTGACAACTGAAAGAACCAAATTCTATCATTAGAATGCTCTGAAATGGGTCACATTTTCAAATAAAGGCAAAATTGATTTTCACATCTATGACATTACCTTAGATTTTTCATTTTTGATTCTGTGTGCTTCATCTATAACTAAGTATCTCCAGTTAAATTTTTTGAACACAGATTTCTCTTTAATAAGCATTTCATAAGATGTTACACATACATCCCATTCTCCTGGTAAAAGAACATCTCTGACAAAAGCAGCCTGTGTGGCCAGAAAAAAAAAACACATCATTCAGAAAATCATATACTCAATTTATTAACAAGTAACCTAACACACATAAAAGAGAGTATTAAGAGGAACAAGCATGTATATGAGCATTTAGAATTAGCTGTCATAGCCAGGTGAGGTAGCACACACCTGTAATCCCAGCACTTGAGAGGCTAAAGCAGGAGGTTCACTCGAAGTTCGAGGCCAGCCTGAGCTACATAGTGAGTTCAAGGCCTCATAGCCAAACACAGCATCTCTGGTTCAATCCGCAGTAACCACCTACAATAATACCCGTCATGGTGACTCACACCCACCAGCAAGCAGTACCACATACCACAATGCCAGGCATGGTGGCTCACACTTATAATCCCAGCACTTGGGAGGCAGAGGCAGGAGGATTGCTGAGTTCAAGGCTTGCCTGGGCTACAAAGTGAGCTCAGGCCCAGCCTGAACTACAAAGCAAGATCCTGCCTCAAGAAAAAAAAGAAATCTTCTTTCTACAGATTCAGTGGGCTTTGAAATCCTTACACAGAAGGATTTTTAACCACAAGATAAAAAGACTGAGGAATAGCTTTCAACAAGCAATTTCATTTACTATTATAGAAGAGTAACATATTGCTATTATTCTCATTTTATAAGCAATTGAGCCCCAAAACAAAAAGCAATTTGGTGATTTAAAATAGTCAAAGCACTTATCAAGGAATAGACATCCCGACTCAGCTTTAATGCATAAAAGAGAAAAAATGCACAAAATCATTTTTACACAGTATGAATAAACTTTAAAATCTAGTCTATATTGTCTATAGTGTCATTTTCATGTTTTCTTCCCAAAAAGTTGTCAATCAACATTTTAACTTATTTTGATAAGTGTCATAACAGTCCACAAATTTCTACACTATATGATTATTAGCTCTCTACAGTAATCCTAAAAACCTGGCTCCTTTAATTTCCAATCACCTCATGATTCAAAACATCACTTAAAACAAAAATAATACTTACAAGAGAACACATCTTGTGACTTCATACACTCACTGATCAAACAGGAAAAACTATCCTTACAGCTTTCTATAGTTTCTAATACCTCTGAGACAACACTAAACTCAAAATCACTAATATTTACGTAGATCAATGGTGGCAAACCCACGGCACACTGTTGTTTTTAGGACAAAAGATGTGAGTGTATGGGTTGTTTTTGCAAACTAAAACCTCAGTAGTCAGGCTTAATTGCAATGCTGCCACTTGGCCTAAGGAGGTTTGGCATTGCAGTTTGGACACTTGTCTACAAAAGGTTCACCATCGCAGATGTAGACCTTTTCCCCTTCATCCCTTAGGTATTCCCAAACCCAAACCTGAATTTAACTTCTTGTAATGGCAAAACTTTAGTGTAACACTACAAACTTACTCTTTGTTCTTTATCTCCTATCAAACAAACAGACCTAAGGGTTGGAACCCATCTCTTGAATTCACTCATCCAGTTGTGTAATGTAGACTTAGGAACCAAAACCATATGAGGACCAGGAATGTTTCTATAGTGCTTCATGTACCCAAGAAGAGAAATTGTTTGAAGAGTCTTTCCCAGGCCCTGGAAGAGTTCAAAATAATCATGAACAACTAAAAACTAAGTGAGCCACTTTTATACCTCCCAATATATACAGTAGGAAAACGTAGGACAATGCTATGTGTTTATGACAGCTAATGTACGGACAGAATTGAGAGCAGGTAGGAAACCCCATAATTATCATGTTACACAACCTTCACAGGTCTATGAGAGGTATTTTATCACCTGGAAGTCCCAGTATGATAGTCCCAAAATTACCGAGCCTATCTGGAAATGAAACAGATTTCTTTTGACTCCGTATTTTCTTTTTCAAACGGTTCTATAATCTAAGGATTCTTTTTAAACCCTTCATTATATAACTAGTAAGTTGTAATCACAAGATAGTGTTTCATGAAACAGAACTATCTAAGCTGCCACCCTGAAAAATATTAATATTTATAGAAGATAAGCACTAAGTAATCTCATTTGAAGAAAATGCTCAAACTACTACCTCTACAATAAAAAAGTTTAAAGTTTTTCAAAACATACCATTATGAAATTTATTCTACTTTCACAGGTGTGAATTCCTTAAGAGCTTATTTATAAGCTAAAGAAAGCTATTTCCAGCAGTTAGAAGGAAAATTAGTTGGAAACAGGTCTAGATTGTAATTATAGTCAACAAACTATGTTTTATTTTCTCAATACTATAATGATTATCTTTGACAACAAAATATACTACCAAACACATACCATTTCATCCGCAAGGATCCCATTGATGCCATTCTCATACAAAGAAATGAGCCAATTCAGTCCTCGGACCTGATAATCCCTCAGTTTACCCCATTTCACATCTAAGGAAGACAACAAAAAACACACAGTGAACACTTCAAAGACAAGACAATGGCTCTTTAACCCGATACCACGGACTTGACACTTTTTACCCCATCTCGTATTAAAGAGCCAAGAGAGAACACAGCCCACAGGAAAAGAAGACAACAGATATCCCCCTTCATCTGCTCCTCAAGATTTAAGTAGGGCCTACATGTTTCTGATTTTACTTCCTTTTCTGGGAAATTCCTTTATCATGGGAATTCTCCAAGTTGTAAGTCACCAGGGCAGGTATGGAAGACAGCAGCAGCAGAAAATACACTGATACATCTCAGGGTTCTCACCCAAACCACTCAGTTCCTGTTAAACGCTGATCCTGGAAACTCATTGGCTTTTTTTGTTTTTAATGTTGCCACCAGTGTTTCTAGCCTGTTTTCATCTTTCCTAAAGAACAAGATGGGGCTTAACTGGATTATTTTTCCTTTTGGATATGGTGAAATAAACAGAAAAGTATTTTTTCTCCACTTGTCTTTCTTATTTTTCCAACAGATCTTAGAGAGATGACTCTTTGAAGATATACATAGTAAACATCCCCTTGTCCCCAGAATCACTGCTTAAGGATGAAAGCTAACTAGAAGCAGGAAAACTAGTTATCATGTATTGGTATGAGAAAGAACCAAAATTTCCCTTCCTGCTATACTATGTATTCAGCTCTGCACTCTAACGTCCTTGGAAGAGACGGGAATTGAGTATTCTGTAAAGAGTGGACCCTAACAGTGTACACCTTAAACCAATGCTCCAATGTCTAACCAAATTTAGGTCCAGCTGAAGTTCAATTAGCTAGGAGTTCTCACCAACCAGCTGTCCAGGATAAAAGGAGTTTTAGGACTATCTCCATGCCATCAGACAAGAAATATAGAACTAAAATTTAAACCCCACTAAATATACTATCTTTTGGGAAATCACCAGTAAATTTCATAAAAAAATTAAAACATACAAAAACATCAGATAGGTAAGCAAACTTCTTTCTAAATTTTGTTTTTAAACAGCTGCTTCCTTATTGGGACAAACACAAAAAAAGAACAAAAACACAGTTCAAAGCAAAATAATACCCAGTTTTATACATGCTCCTTAAAAACTCCTTGGCATTTTATACACTTTGAAATACAGCAGCCCAATTTTGTAATAGTATCACCTATATCAAACCGAACCCAAGACAAGTCCAAAACTCTACCAAAGGATGGTAAAAGGGATCTCTTGGAAGTCAAATAACAAGATGTGTCTAACATACATGATGGAGAGTCTTCAAATCTGGTGCAAATATTGGTTGCTTTGGAACTTTCTGTTAATAGCTCTTCATCCTCCTCTTGCTCTGTTCTCCGGTGTCGGTAACTGGCAAAACAAAAAGTGATTTGAGTTTTGGCTTCGAGTTTAAAAAGTTAACAGCTACCCAGGCATGGTGGCTCACGCCTGTAATCCCAGCACTTGGGAGGCAGAGACAGGAGGATTGCTGAGTTCGAGGCTTGCCTGGGCTACATAGTGAGCTCAGGGCCAGCCTGAACTACAAAAGCGAGACCCTGTCTCAAAAAAAGAAAAAAAAAACAAAAACAGTTACCAGGTATACTTAAACGTAACAGTCAAGTGGCTAACCAACATTCTATAATTTTTCTAATAACCACATAGATCTAGCCAAAAAGGTAAACATCAGAAATCACCAGTAAATTTAATCCACAAATATTTCACATGGTTTATTTACAGTATGTTAATACACATCCCCAGGTCCAAATTCAGATGTATTCCCTCAAAAACTGAAAAATATTGCCAAAGCTTAAGGGTTCAAATGAGTAAAACCATTTATTCACTAATCATGAAGCTTCCAATTTTGTTTATGCAACAAATATTTTCATCTAATTTAGAAAAGAAAGGATCATGTCCTTGAGACCTTCAGTGACTTTAACATTGGTCAGTTTATAATTTCACATCTTAGATAACTATGTATTACTGCTTGCATGTTCATATTATAAATTACAGCCACTCTGGACAGCTGAGTCTGTCCCAAATATATTAGCTAGTTAGCAGTTAGACTTAGGAACCAAAACTGCCAACAGGAAAATTCTTGAGAACTTTATAAATTCAACATAATTATTTTCAAAAACCTCCCAAGGATGGCATATGCCTTGACACTTCTCAGCATTACACATGTTAAATTATTTATACACTAACAACTACACCCAACCAAACCAACGGGGGCCAAAGAGGTAATTGCAATTTTTTTTAAAATGAAGTGATTTTATGTTTCTAGTGAAGACTATTAAAAATAAGTTTGATCTGTGTGGAAATTCCTCAGAAAACTAGAACTAAAGGTCCTATTCGACCCTGCTATCTCCCTGCTAGGAATATACCCAAAGGAATTTTTAAAAATCGCATTGGAAAGACAGATGTACACGCCTTGTTCATAGCAGCTCGGTTCATGATAGCCCAGTCTTGGAAACAACCCAAATGTCCATCCACTGGAGACTGGATAAAGATGTGTTTTAATGGAGTATTACTCTGCCATAAAGAATGACAAGATTCATTCATTGATGTGCACATGGAGACACCTGGAGGACACACTAATAAGTGAAATAAATAAATTATAGATATGTAAATACCAGATTTTTTTATATAAGCACCGGTAGATATAAATGAGTTCTAGAATGTATGATAGTTTTTGTAAAATAGGCAATTTCCAAAGGGAATTTGGTGTGGGAATGCAATGAGGGGAAGGAATAAATATGACTCTGAAAGAAAATAAAAGAGCATGTATATAGGGGTTGGGGGATGGGGGTGGATAGGATGTGGGTAAAAATGAGAATTAACTTGTGTCATATACTGGTACAAATTCCCCAATGTTGTGTGCAACTATGAGCTGTATATAAAATGTACCAATAAAGAATTCAATTAAAAAAAAAAGTTTGGGCCGGAGATTTAGCTCAGTGGTTCCGGCGCCTGCCTCCCAAGGGCAAGGTCCTGAGTTTGATCCTGGTAACCACATACAATGTTGGGTACACCCACCAGCAATCAATACCACATACCACAGTGCCTGGCGTGGTGGCTCACGCCTGTAATCCCAGCACTCAGGAGGACTGCTGAGTTCGAGGCTTGCCTGGGCTACATAGTGAGCTCAGGGCCAGCCTGAACTACAAAGTGAGACCCTGTCTCCTCAAAAAAAAAAAAAAAAAAAAAGTTTGACTAGGGCCAGAGATTTAGTTCAGTGGTTCCAGCATTTGCCTGGCAAGTGCAAGATCCCTGGTTTGATCCCCAGTAACCACAAATAACAATACTGAGTGTGGTGGCTCACACCCACCAGCCATCAGTATCACATACCACAAATGCCGGGCCCAGTGGCTCAAACCTGTAATCCCAGTACTCAGGAGGCAGAGGCAGGAGGATTGCTGAGTTCGAGGCTTGCCTGGGCTACACAGTGAGCTCAGGGCCAGCCTGAACTACGCAGTGAGACCCCTTCTCAAAAAAACAAAAAAAGGTTGGCTGAATAGAAGTATAAACTACTACTCACTCGCCAACTGAGAGCAAGTTCTGTTTCTCATCCTTTTTTATTCGTGGGCGCCCTGGCTTCATCTTCAAAGGTGAGGTTGGAGTCTTCTGAGCAGCAGGCTGAATGAAATGTGCAAACAACTCTGTCTGCTTTAATAAATACTCAAATCTATTCGCTCGATCAGTTTGCTGCAAAAAGTTCAAAACATAACCATCAAAATTTCAGGAATCAGTTTCAACATGCTTCCATACAAATTCAGCAAAAAGGAACAAATATTGAAACATAACAAAATGAATGAGTGTCAAAAGCACTTGGCCAAATGAGACACCAACCACACATGACTCTGCTAATGTACTATGTATGAAATGCTACATTGAAAGCGAACGGGAAATGACTGAGAGGTGGGGCAGAACGGATAAAAAAGGATGGGAGCAGACTTTTCTGATGAGGGAAGCTAATGCAGTGGTGTTTAAAAGACTACAATTAATTTTTTAAAACTAAAGATTACAATTATTTGCTAAACCTCAATGAACTCCAAACAATGTAAGTTTTTTTACAATATTATTGACGAACAATTTTAAACATTCAAAGAACTTATACATTTAAAATGAACTTATTCATAACCACAGGGAAAAAATGCACTGGTCATTCATCAGATTGATACCAAATTTTAAAAAGGTATCAGTCTTAAAAACACTCTAATAAGGTCCCAAGATTTAACTCAGTGGTTCCAGTGCCTGCCTAGCAAGCACAAGGTCCCTGGTTTGATCCTGGTAACCACATACAATAATGGGTTTGGTGACTTACACCCACCAGCAATCAGTACCACAAACCACAATACTGAGCATGGTAGCTCACACCTGTAATCCCAGCACTTGGGAGGCAGAGACAGGAGGATTGCTGAGTTCAAGGTTTGCCTGGGCTACATAGTGAGTTCAGGGCCAGACTGAATTACAAAGCAAAACCCTCTCTCAATGAATTTAAAAAAAAAAAAAAAAACACTTTTAAGTTTATGAAATATTCAATAGCCCAGCGTAGTTTAACACTGTTCCTCCCTTTTATATCTGCCATCTGACCCCTAAACAACAGTGTGAATTTTTCCTGTATTCCACCAAGAGAATGGAAAAATCTGAACAAAACGATCCTTGAAAACAAGTTTTTAGAAAGCAATAAAATTGACAGCCTTTAGGCAACAGCATTTTACAGACACAACCATACCTTGGTTAAACAGGTGAGAAGACCAAAAAAACTTCAATAAACAAAAAAACCAGGGCCAGAGGGTTAGCTCAGCGGTTCTGGCGCCTGCCTTGCAAGCGCAAGGTCCTGAGTTCGATCCCCTGTAACCACATATAATGCTGGGCATGGAGACTCACGCCCAGCCCACCAACAATCAATGCAGCATACCACAATGCCGGGTGTGGTGGCTCATGCCTGTAATCCCAGCACTCGGGAGGCAGAGACAAGAGGATTGCTGAGTTCGTGGCGGCTTGCCTGGGCTCCATAGTGAGCTCAGGGCCAGCCTGAACTACAAAGTGAGACCCTGTCTCAAAAAAAAAAAAAAAACCAGTCAACACTGCTTCCAGTGAATGTTTTTGAGACAAAGACTTCAAGCAGTATTCAAAATGTTATGTCATTGTTATTGCTACTACTATGAGTAAACAGGTACTTTGTTGCTTGAGGGAGTAAAACTTAAATGAAGTAATTTGAAATATTAAAAAGTTAAAGTAGTGAAGGGAGAAAAAAAAACCAACAGACTTTAAGCATTACATGTGTTAAATTATTTATACACTAACAACTACACCCAGCCAAATCAACTGGGTCCAAAGAGATAATTGCAATTTAGTGAAGGGAGAAAAAAAAAACTTTAAGAAATCAATCTAAAATCTATAATCAATCTAAAATTATAACGAATAACCTTGGACTAACTTCTCTGGAACAGAAAGAAATGACACAGGACAACAGCAGCTACAGAGATAGGCCTGATATTTTTTGGTGGAGGAAGAGAGAAAACAACAGTGTGAAAGAGATGGAATAACAAAACTGGTCACAATAGTCAAGTTTGAAACAGCTAAATGAAAACTGCTCAGCAATAAATATTACCTTACAGTGCCTTACTGTGGTGGCCCTGCCTGTGAGCCTAGCACGTAGAAGGCTGAGGCAAGTGAGATTGGGAGGATGCTGTTTCTGCCTGACTCGCGATATAAGAATACTGTGAGCATGTGCCAGGGACTTAGCTCAGTGGTTCCAGCATCTGCCTTGTAAGCACAAGGTCCAGAGTTCAATCCCCTAGTACATACCACAATGCCGGGCCTGGCTCATGCCCCTAATCCCAGCAATCAGTACCACACACTACAGTGCCAAACATGGTGGCTCGTGCCTGTCATCCCAGCACTCGGATGCCACCGGCAGGAGGACTACTGTGAGTCTGAGGCTTGCCTGGGGTACACAGTAAGCTCAAGGCCAGCCTGAACTACAAAATGAGACCTTGTCTCAAACAAAAAAAAAAGAAAAAAATACTGTGAGCATGAACAGATCATTCTCTGTAGAGTGTAATTCTAAACATGAGAATAAACACACAGATTACCTACTCTGGTTTTCACCTTACTTGCCACTAGACTCTCAAAGGTGTCAACAGAATTAGATCATAAGATCACATTATGTGGATTCATAGACTACTTCTATTTGGTTTATATAGGTAAGTAAAATACAGAAATTACAGTGTCCCATAGAGCACATATTTGACTCATATCTACTCTAATTATAAATATTAAAATCATCTATCACACAGTTCTTTAGACTACACTGTCTAAACATACCATTTTTTCTTCGTAAGTAGGGTCTGGTTCCTGGATTTCTTTTTGCTTCCCAGGCGATGCATCATCAAACACTTCCTAATAAGGGGAAAAAAAATCACCAAATCATACTTTTACAGCAATTAACTCACTGCTATACACTGTTTTCTGCCCATATTCTAAATAATATACTAGTACTCCACATTCCCTGGACACTTAAATGACTGTTTTCTAATCTGACAGGAATCTGATACAGAGGAAATACAATGAGGGTAACAACCCATTTTTAAGCTGTGTGTAAATGGTATGGCAGCTGCCAAGATTAAAACAAAACAGGATCACCAGTTATCATCTTAAAACTACTTTCTATACCAGTCCAAATCTGTACCTTTTCTCTCAAAAATGAAGAAAGGTTTAAGATCCCTTTTACCACACAGGGTTGGGGATGTGGCTCAGCAGCAGTGGCAGGACCAAAGTCCTGAGTTTGATTTCTGGTACCAGATGGGAGGGAAATTTTTCCAGCCTGCATTTATCTGGAGTACACTACACAAACGTTCACATGGAAGGGAGCACTGGTAACCCTGACATCCACCATCTGGACCATTACAGAAAAGGTATCAGATATCCTAGTTATTTAACTACTGTCCAATTCCTATTATTGTTGATAGATATGCTGTTCTTATGCAAGTTTTCATTTTATATTCAAATCCCACAAGCAACAATTTTTTTTTTTTTTGTGACAGGGTCTCGCTTTGAGGTTCAGGCTGGCCCTGAGCTCACTACGTAGCCCAGGCAACCTGGAACTCAGCAATCCTCCTGCCTCTGCCTCCCAAGTGCTGGGATAACAGGTGTGAGCCACCACGCCCGGCACTCACAAGCAACAATTTTTATGCTGTCCAGTTCCAGTAGTAATCCATTTAAATAAAAGGAAAAAGGAAGGATTGAACCAGGCACAACTGCATGCACTTGTAGTGCCAGCTACTCTGGAGGCTGAGGCAGAAGGATCAGATTGAGCCTAGGAGTTTGCAATCAGCCTGAATAACAGAAGACTGTAGCTCATAAAAAAAAAAAGTTTGTACAAGAATACTTTTTCATTACTGTACAAGTCTGAGCTTACATACTGTGATGAAGTTGTAACCAATAGAGAAATGGGGAGGTTTAGTACTACAATAAGCCCTCTGAAGGCCTAAAGTCAAGACTAACTTCACCGCTAAAACCATTGAGCACTGGGCACCCTTAGGCTCATCTTAATCTCTGGTCACCACACCCAAAAATGACAAAGCCACCAACCTTGTCCAATTTACAAAATTTCTACTGAAATTCCATTAAAGGTCAAATAAACAATACAAAAACAGGATGCATTTTCCAAAAGTAGTCATTATTTATCCCACAGTAAAGATTTAACTGAATATATAGGGAGGCAATTACTTCTGGAAAAAATCAACTTTGTTAGGAAAAAAGTTCATGAACTGCGGATTTACTGTCTGATTTTGGAAAAACTGACTTTAAGGGTAAGCATAACAGAGTCATTTTAAAATATCTTTGTTCAAACAAAACAGATTAAGATCAAAAACCTTTTATATATGTGAGCCCCAACCTAGTTTTCAATCCATAAACCTTAATAATCCTGAATTCAATCAAGAAAATGAGAATACATTTTAAAACTCACTTTGTAAAGTGAAGAGAAAAAAATGACAACTGTAAAAAAATTGATAGCCCTGAATTAAAAGGTGAAAACTATCATTCTTTTAAATGAAACTGTCAAACTTTTTGAAGCATGTGAACTAGCAAGATGTGTGAGAAAAGGGTTGCTTTTGGAACCAGATCTGAATTCCACTACGAGTTCTTATCAGAAGACACATTTTCCTCACTTGACAGATAAACAGGGACACATGCGTAAGTGGCAAAGGGCTTGCCTCCTGTGCTCCAGGTCCTGGGTTCAACACCAACACAACAAAACAAAAAAATTCCACTTTTATATGGTAGGTATTCACATTCATACTGTTTTTGTTTTCTCAGACTGGGTGTCCGACTGGATGTTACTCTATAGCTCAGCTCACTCTGTAGCCCAGGCTGGCTTCTAAATCACAGCGACGCTGCCAAGTGCTGGCGAGCACAACCATGCCTGGCTTCACATTATTAAACTTTATTTTTAATTTAAATATAGCAACTTAAAGCAAAACATTTTTAAAAGGTACCAATGAATGTATTTTGACTGGACAAAATTCGATCAAAATTTGAAAACTACAAAATATCAAAGTGGGGGGGGGGGGGCGGAGGTTAGCTCAGCGGTTCCGGTGCCTGCCTCGCAAGCACAAGGACCTGAGTTCGATCCCCGGTTACCACATACAATGCTGGGCGTGGAGACTCATGCCCACCAGCAATCAACACCACATACCACAATGCCGGGCGTGGTGGCTCACGCCTGTCATCCCAGCACTCGGGAGGCAGAGACAGGAGGATTGCTGAGTTTGAGGCTTGCCTGGGCTACATAATGAACTCAGGGCCAGCCTGAACTACAAAGCCCATAGTGAACTCAAGAGTCAGCCTGAACTACAAAGCGAGACCCTGTCTCAAAAAAAGAAAAAAAAATATCAAAGTCTGTATTCCACTAAAAGCTACCTTCATCACTAAAAGTGCCTTCAAAGACTTGTTACCTCAATCCTAGGTGCTCAGCTAAAACTACCATTTCCTTACAGCAATAATTCTGCAAGGCTCGCTTTCAGAGCAATATTACTCTCATGCTACTGAAGGACTGAAAACTCCTAGAACTCTTTCAGCTGGGACTACGTAATACCATATCTCAAAACTAGTTGTAAGGCCAGGAGTAAAGACTGGATGTGATCATTTTTGTTCCCAAACATCGCCAGGGTTTGGAACACTCCAGAGATCGCCTGGCAGCTCCCCCAGAGCTCTGCACTCCCACAGTCCTGTCACCACCCCCTGGTCAACCTAAGCCCCCACGGGATCAGCAGCGAGTGGCAACCACCTCTTCTTTTTTAAGATGAGAAAGCCCAAGAAGAGAAAATGAGCGGGACTGAAAGCGAGCCAACCGCTCCTGATTTGCCAGTACCTTCATCCACCCATCCATCCCCGAAATGAGAAGGGATCCCGGCCAGCTGTGGCTCCCTCCCGGCGGAGCAGCGCCTGGGAGGGGCCTCTCGCTCGCGCTTCCCCGAGCAGCTGCGCCCCGCTCGTCCCCAACGCGCACTCGGCCATCCAGCTCTCGCCATTGTTTCTGCCCAGAGAGACGGTGCCCACAATGGCAGCGAAGAGGACAGCGAGGCCCAGTCCTAGGATACGCCCGCCGGCCCACTGCCCGGGCACCTCCTCCCGCTGCCCGAAGTTTAGTGGAAACTACAGCACGCACTGAGAAATTCAGACGGAATCGTGGGGGCGGGGGACGAAGAGATCAAGCGCCTGTCGGGAACGAGAGCGTTCGTAGGTGTGACAGACTCACTGCAGGGACACGCACTGTACAGGCGGAGTGCGAGGAGCACACGTGGGTCGGTTTGGGAAGGGAGCGTGTGGGGACGACAAGGACCCCGAGGGGCGGCCGAGGCCGGCGCTCAGTCCTCCCGCCCGCCGCGAGCCGCCCTCACCTCCGCCTCGGCGTCCGCGGGGCCGGCGCCGGCTGCAGCGGGAACTGCCGGGGCCGCGGCGGCGTCAGGGCCGCCTTTGTTGCTGCTGGAGCTCCCGCCGCCAGCCAAGGCCGCGGACTTGGAAGGCGCGCTCTCGGGGGGCGGGGGCGGCGGAGGCTCGGCCGCGGTCGACATGATGTTCCGTCTGCGTCACCGCTGGCCAAGGCCGGCGCAGCGACGAGGAGGTGCAGAGGCCCGGCGCCCGCGTAGCTACGGCCGGGGAGGAAGCGGGAGCGCCGGAAGCTCCCCGCCGCGCCGCGGGCCTGAGCAGGCGCTGTGATCGTCCTCTTCCGCGGGGCTCCGGGCCGCACGGCGGGAAGCGCGTCTCCGAGGATGGGCGGAGCCAGCCGAGGCACGGAGGCCAGGCGGGGCGGGCCGACTGGGAGGGCAGCGGGAAGCGAAAGGAAAGCGAAACAGAGACCTACTCGGGGAGCTCGCTGGGCCTCCGCCTCCTGTTCCTTCGACGCTATCATCTATCACGCCAGCCTTCGGGACAACTACCTGCGCCGCCTACCTTCAAAACTCGCGAGATTCCTAGAGGTTCACAGGCCAGAACCCGGAACGCATGCGCACTCGGTTTTTCTCGCCCCAGGCAACGCCTCCGACTGCTCCGGGCTCCCAGCGGGAGAGTGGGCGGGGCCTTCACGGAGCGGTCGCCGACGCGCCTGTGCGTCGCCCTTCAGCGTGACGTGATGCGGGTGTCACTTCGTCCCTCGCGGCTTCTCGGCTTCTCCCTCGGCGAGGGCGGGAAGGTGGTTCCTTGCAATTCCCCTAGATTTCGACTCCCTAAATACGGGCATCAGCTGGTGTCCACAACTCTGCTGTCTTCGCTGTAAGGCGCAACGTCTCGGCGTCTTCAGAGGACGTCTCGCTGTTGTGTCAGAGAAATATAGGACGTTTGCCGAGAACGTGTGTTTTAAGTCTATGCACGTTAGCTAACTGCCCTCTGCCTCCTCAGACAGACTTAAAATGCTTTCTTCTAAGTTGTATGCAAAATTAAGCAAGTAATTGTGTTTGCATTCTGCTACTAAAGGGAAGAAAGTAAGAACCCAGGGCTGTGCGGGAGGGGGAACGCACCGTCCCCTGCGGCAGCCGTCACAGAAGTGCGCGTCCGCTCCTGGAGGACGGCGCCCCGTGGCTCTCGCTTTCCTCTCGGAGCTCCAGGCTTCCTCGGGGCGGCCCGCGCGGCTCCGGCTCCATTTCGTCGCGCTGCGTTCCTGCGATAACCAGCGGAACCCGCCCGGGGCTCCGCACGCAGGGCGATCTCGCGCCCTGCTCTTCCTCTCCGGCGGCGGCGAAACGCTCCCCACGTCCACAGCCGCGCGGCGTCCACCCACGGGGACGGCGGCCGCCCGGCCTCAGGGCACACACAGCGCCGCCCCGCAGACGGCCCACGGGAGGCGGACCGCGAGGAGCAGCCCGCGGGCCGGACGCTGCGCGCCGACGTCTGCACCGCGGGACCCACCCTGCTAGGCTCAGGGTCGCGAGCACGCGTGACGGACAAACGCTGCGGCTGCAGCCACGGACGGCGCCGGCTCGGACCGGGCGGCGCGGGAAAGGCTCCCCGCCCAGCGCGGCGCCCCGTGGGGACTCGTGGACGGCGGGGCATCTGCAGACCGCTCTGGCGGGACCGGCCGCTGCCGGGGCCTCGCGCAGGGCCCATGGCGCGCGGCTCTCGCGGATCGCACCGGTCCTCGGGCCCCGACGACGGGCGCCGGTCACGCCCCGGGGTCCGGGCGGGAAGCTCGGGGGCGCGGCCGGCGTGGGTCCCTCCGTCCGTCCGGCGCGCGGGCGCGAGCGGCAGGCCGCGGACACCCTCCCGCCGGCCGCCGCCTCCCGCCCTCCCTCCGGCGCCCGGTCCCCAGCCGCCGCCCGCCCTGCCGGCCGACGGCGCAG
>PVIC010023648.1:0-26683 GCA_004025085.1 Thryonomys swinderianus | reverse complement strand
AACATTTTCTTTTTTTTAAGACAGGGTCTCACTTTATAGTTCAGGTTGGCCCTGAGCTCACTATGTAGCTCAGGCAAGTCTCAAACTCTGCCATCCTTCTGCCTCTGCCTCCCGAGTGCTGGGATTACAGGCATGAGCCACCAAGCCCAGCATTTGTGGTACGTGGTAATGATTACCGGTGGGCGTGGCCACCACACCTGGTATTGTTCTATGTGGTCACCGGGGATCAAACCAGGGACCTTGCACTTGCTAGGCAGGTGCCAGAACCACTGAGCTAAATCTCCAGCCCAACAAACATTTGCTTTAATAGGGACATACTTTTCTTCCTTGAATGTTACTGTCAGGAAAATGGGTTACGTTTGTCCCGTGGCCTTGAATACCTCTTGGGACAAGGCAATTTGAGAGGCAAGGCAGCAAAGAATAGTATAGTTTGTAAGATTGTTTCACATGCATTGTATCTGTGCACCTTCCTTGTATCTTTATCCCTTCGTGGATCAGTTCTGCAAAGCTCTTTCAGCTGTACTGAGTTATGGCAGTTTGTCAGGGAGCTGTGGTCCTTGCTGAGGGTGTCGCAGTATACAAATGTCCAGTACTATTACGAGTTTTAGAAAATAAATGGTCTTCTACATAATCCTCAGAGTACAAAGTTCCCTTCTTTGGGAGAAATATTTGATGTTTTCTCCAGCATGGGTGTTCTTGTGTCGTCTTTGCGCATGTGCTTTTGTGTATTCTGTCCGTGTTCATTTGTGCTGTGGATGTGTGTGGTGTTGAGATAGGGCATAAGAAGAGAATACTAAATTTGTATTTACATTTTTCCTGGTATCAGTTCTTTAAATTATCTGTGAGAGGCAGCTGGTCTAGTAAATTATCTGATAAGTGATCCTGGGGGCTAAGTGACACAAGTGATAAGCCATGGCTCGAGCAAGACCTGCAGCAGCCGGAGGACATGTGCTGGGTGCAGGGATAGGTGCTAAGTTAGTGGGCCTTGGCCCATCTCCGTGCCTGGGCTCTGGCGGAGCTGCGGGGAACGTTGCTGAAAGGTGCTCAGTGGCACTCCTTGCGGTCGGGGCTTTTCTTTGCAATGGGTTATTATGAGAACAAGCGCTTGGTAATCTAGGTGTAGCTGCTTAACGTACCAAAGGATAACTAATCCCCGAGCCTGTGACCAAAGCCTGTCCCTTAGAATCTCAGGATCCTTCTGCTGCCTGACTGTAGGACAAGGGACGGGGAGTGACCAGTTCCCCCAGAAGCTGACTCTGCAGTAGAAGGCAGAGTGAGAGGCTGCTGTGTGCAAGCCCTGTGCAGGTGTAGGCTGCCCAAGTACTCTCAAGGTCCTCTTGACAGATGAGGAAACTGAGCTCCAGGAAGGTCGATGGGTGAGGAGGGGTTCGCGGCCATAGCCGGACACAGTGAGGACCCGTGAGAGCCGCGTTTGGCCAGTGTTTGGCCAGTCACTGCTTAGAGTCCGGGCTATGCTAGGAGCATAGACTTCTTTACTTACTCCCTGCGTGACCCTTGACAATCCTCTTCTTTCTCTGAATCTAGTTATTTTATCTCTAAAATGGGGATGTGTTTCCAGAGGTAGTTGCCACCTGACAGGATCATGCAGAAGCCCCACATATCCAAAGGAGAACCTGGCAGGAGTTGTAAAGCCGGGCCAGTCCCCACGCCCCTCTAACCCTGGCATGTGCTTGGGAGGCTGTGGAGTAGGCTGTAGCTCAGGAAAGCCTCCCGGAGGTCATGAGATTTCTGGGGCTCAGTCAGGTCCCTATTACCTTGCCTGCTCACTCCCTCCCCAGGACCTCCACGTTCCCAACGAGGACCGCATCAAGCAGCTGCTGGGGCAGGATGCCTGGACCTCACAGAAGAGCGAGCTGGCGGGCTTCTACCCTCGGCTTATGGCCAAGTCTGACACGGGCAAGATTGGTTTAATCAACTTGGGCAACACATGCTACGTGAACAGCGTCCTGCAGGCTTTGTTCATGGCTTCCGAGTAGGTGCTGCTTGTGAATCCCTTGTCTGCCCTTCCCCGCTGTGCTCCCTGGTGGAAGGGGAGGGAGTAGGAGCTGGAGAGGGTGGGCCTTGCTTTGCACCGTTGGCCTGATTCTGGCCACAGGCCATGGCCGTGCAGGTGGGCAGTGGAGCCTGATGGGGAGTCAGGAGGGGCTCAGGGACGGGCCGCAGAGGGTCTCCCGGGCTGGCTGGCAGCACCAACTGTCCTCGTGGGGGCCGGGTGTGTTGTCTTCACCCTGGTACTAGACATGGCTCCCCTCTTCCACGAAGAAACAGTCTTTGTCAGTGGCTATCTGTATACTGTGCATGGCTGCGAGTGTGAGGTTTCAGCTTCGGTGCAGGGAAAGGTCGCTTGGGTTTTCTCTGAGCTTCAGGTTCAGTAAGAGAGGGGAGGGCTGCTCTCTGAGGCTACCGAAGGTGCTGCGTGGCCACTTGGTCTCCATTTGGCTGATGGAAGGACTCATTTCATTCCTCTGATTTCTG
The DNA here is from genome assembly GCA_004025085.1 of Thryonomys swinderianus. Taxonomy (NCBI): domain Eukaryota; kingdom Metazoa; phylum Chordata; class Mammalia; order Rodentia; family Thryonomyidae; genus Thryonomys; species Thryonomys swinderianus. The sequence continues at coordinate 24,187 of PVIC010023648.1, read as the reverse complement.
ATACGTGCAGATTATTACTTTTGTACAATATGGTAAAATGACTTGCCAGGAAAGTGGTCATGTGTGTTAGTGTCTGAGTGCGAGTGCTGAGGTGCTTGCTCATTTTCCGAATGTGCTTTCCTGAGAGGGGCTGTGGGGTCACATTTGAGTAGCACTGTTCCGTGCACTGGCTCATGGTAGAGGGACACGGGTGAGAACAGCCCCAAGCTGGGACCTGGGGGTTGGCATGTTCCAGGCACAGTGGGTGTTGGGGGTCCTCCTCCCCATAGTGTCAAATTCCTGTCACCAGTGGCCAGTCTGCCTCTGCGATGTCCCCTTTTTTTATGTATTTTGTGCCTGGCCTGCACCTTCCTCTGAAGGCAGGGGACTAACTTGGGGGGCCAGGGCTGCCAGAGTGGGTTGCGAGGCTGAGGCCGGGCGGGCACAGCTGTGAGGGGCAGGGATGTTGGCATGGATTCTGTGCCAGAGTCCTGGCCTTAGAACACTCAGATGTCTGGACCCTGGAGTCACGGGGTATCCGAGGTGAAGGGACTGTAGGGGTCACCTTGTACCCTTTATTGTCGTATCAAGGCCATTGCCGCGCTCCTGACCTCAGACCCTCCGTGCCGAGCTGCTCACCATCTCCTCCTCCCCAGCCTCTGGCCGCAGCTGGAGCTGGAAACGTCCAGAGGCTCCGGGCTGCCTGCAGGATGGGTGAGTAGAGGCCCCGGGCCTTGGCTCACCCCGGGCGCTCCCGCTTTGTTTTGAAGCTTTCGACACTGTGTGCTCCGTCTGACTGAGGACAACTCGCAGCCCTTGATGACCAAGCTGCAGTGGCTGTTTGCCTTCCTGGAGCACAGCCAGGTGCGTGCGGGGCGCGTGGGGCGGGTGGCGAGCGGGTGGGGTCCTCGCCGGACCGCGTGCCTGCATCTCCTCCACACGCGGGCCAGTAGGCTGAGCTATGGGCTCGTCCATCTGCTGCTGCTTTTGAGCACCCAGTGCCGTGCCCCCAAGGATGTGGAGGGTATTGAGGGGACCAAAACACGTCTGTCTGTCCTTGTGGAACCTGATGCCCCAGGCAGGGGTTCCGCAAGGCCCTGTGTGGGGGCAGAGGTGGGTGAAGCCCTTCTCCATGTGGGCTGTGGGCGACAGTTGTCCTGCTGTGACACAGGGACGCCTGGCATATGTGAGTGCGCAGGGAGGGAAAGGCAGTGATGGGGTGGGTGGGGAGGATGGCCCTGAAGAGGCCACATTGCACTCGTTCTGAGGGAGGAAGCTGGGCAGTGGGCACAGACACGGAGAGAGTATGAGGCTCACAGGCAAAGAGCAGATCCCCAGAGGCCCGTTCATCTCCCAGACCCCGACGCCCTGCGTGAGGGTGGGGCGGGTTGGGGACAGTAGGAACTCGAGGGACAAAGCTGGGCTGCCTGGGGCTCGGTCCTAGAGCGACCATCACACCTAGCACCTTGCAGAGCTGTTGGGCGTGGCCAGCTGCTCCGGTGCCTACCTGTCACCTTCTTTGCCAGAGGCCTGCCATCTCGCCCGAGAACTTCCTCTCTGCGTCCTGGACACCCTGGTTCAGCCCCGGCACCCAGCAGGACTGTTCAGAGTATCTGAAATACCTGCTGGACCGGTAAGCGAGCCTGGGCTCCGGCTTGGGGCAGGGGGCAGAGGGCTGCGGGTCCAGAGAGGGACCTGGGAGAGCTGAGCTGCAGCCAGGGTCACCTCTTGGTGGTGGTGGGGGGGGACACTGCCTCGTGCTTAAGGGTGGTGTGGGTCACCGGTGCGGGGCTGTGCCCGAGTGCGAGGGCACCCCCGACATGCTGAGCTGTGCTGGCCTGCTGTGCCAGTCTTCATCACTGCCGTGGGCCCAGCTGTTGGATTTAGGCATTGTTAGGTTGCAATGGGCAGCTGCAGGCAGGTGAGTCTGGCATGTGTGCGGGTCCATGTGCATGTGCACATGTGTGTGAAGATGCCATGTTTGGAGTATATGTCTTGGAAGGCTTCAGTGTCTTCTTAAACGTGTGGCCCGCCAGATGGGGTAGATGGGCATGAGGAAAGCACGTGCACGGGAAGCAGCCTGTTTGTCTGAACACCTGTGCTCCCTGCTCACTCCAGGCTGCATGAAGAGGAGAAAACCGGCACCAGGATCTGCCAAAAGCTCAAGCAGTCTAGCTCGCCCTCTCCTGTCGAGGAGTCGCCCGGCCCGAGTTCAACCTCCGTGGAGAAGATGTTCGGAGGCAAGATCGTCACCCGGATATGCTGCCTGCACTGCCTCAACGTCTCGTCCCGGGAGGAGGCCTTCACCGACCTGTCTCTCGCCTTTCCTCCTCCTGAGCGCAGTCAGCGCCGCCGCCTGGGCTCCGTGGTGCTCCCTGCGGAGGATGTTGGAGCCCCGGAGGTCCCACCCGGCCCCCGACCCCAAATTCCCAGTGGGGTGGGCTCTCAGAGGCAAAGGAAACACTGCATTACGGGGGGTGCTCCCCCGACCATGCTGGACATCGAAGGCCGGAGGCCCCCCGGAGCTGAGGAGCAGCGTGGGCGAGAGGAGGGAGAGAAGGAGACGGAGGAAGGGACGGAGAAGACAGGGGTGGAGGGGGAAGAATTGGGGAAGGCAGAGGGAGTGGAAGAGACGAGGGAAAAGGAGGAAGAGGAGGAGAAGGAAAAAGAGGAAAAGAAAGAGCAAGAGGAGGCAGAAGAGGAAAAAGAGAAGGAGGAAGAAAAAGAGGAAGAAAAGGAAAAAGAGAAAGAGGAGAAACCTGAGAAGGAGGCAGAGAAGGAAGAGGACACACCGGGACCAGGGACACGCAGGGGTGCTGCCGCCCCCTCCAGGGAGCAGCTGAGTGGCCCCGAGGGCTCCCGCTCTGTCCTGGACCTGGTCAACTACTTCCTGTCCCCTGAGAGGCTAACTGCGGAGAACCGCTACTACTGCGAGTCCTGCGCCTCCCTGCAGGACGCCGAGAAGGTGGTGGAGCTGAGCCAGGGCCCACGCTACCTCATCCTCACGCTGCTGCGCTTCTCCTTTGACCTGCGCACCATGAGGCGCCGCAAGATCCTGGACGACGTCACCATCCCTCTGGGGCTCCGCCTGCCGCTGGCTGGGGGCCGCGGTCAGGCCTATGACCTCTGCAGCGTCGTGGTGCACTCTGGCGTGTCCTCAGAGAGCGGCCACTACTACTGCTATGCCCGCGAGGGTGCCGCCCGCCCACCCCCTTCCCCGGGAACTACAGACAGGCCAGAGCCTGAGAACCAGTGGTACCTGTTCAATGACACGCGGGTGTCCTTCTCCTCCTTCGAGTCTGTGAGCAACGTCACCTCCTTCTTCCCCAAGGACACAGCCTATGTGCTCTTTTACCGCCAGCGGCCTGGGGAGGGTTCCAAGACAGAGCCCGGCTCGCCCAGAGTCCGCACAGAGCCCGCCCTCCACAAGGACTTGATGGAAGCCATTTCCAAAGACAACATCCTCTACCTGCAGGTGAGCAGATGCTGTGGGGTTCTGTCATGACCTCTTGGGTGGAGGAACCTGGGCCCAGCACAGCTACGAGCTTACGCTGGTTATTTTTCCTGTCTATATTCTGCCCTTCTAGTGCTGTGTCAGCCTGTGCAGGGGAGGCAGGCTGTGGAGGGCCATGCTCGCTCCTTGAAGAGGCAGTGAGCCAGACAGCTGGGGACAGGGAGCCCACAGGGAGGTTTCCACGTGGTGTGATGGTACCTTCCAGGTCCCTGTGTCCATCATTGGGCCCTTGTTAGCTAGTCACAGTCCAGTCCGAATGAATACCTTTTTCCCAAGAGACTGGTTTTCATTGAGGGGAGAGATTTTGGAGCCTATGTATCGTGCAGCTGGAGCAGGAGTGTCTTGGGGACAAGCAGCCCTTCCTGTGTGGTCTGAGCCCAGGAGCAGAGGTGCCCTGAAGTGTGCTGGGTGATGCAGGGGGTGGCTGTGACGGAGGAGGCTGAATTCCAAGCCGCTTCCCTGCCCTCTTCTGTGTGCCAGGAGCAGGAGAAGGAGGCGCGGAGCAGGGCGGCCTACATCTCTGCACTCCCCGCGTCCCCGCACTGGGGCAGGGGCTTCGATGAAGACAAGGATGAGGATGAAGGCTCTCCTGGGGGCTGCGGCCCTGCAGGGGGCAATGGCGGCGACTTCCACAGACTGGTCTTCTGATGTGAGCCCTCCCGGCCTGTGCCCACCCGTGGGCCCTATGGCCACCTCACGAGCCTTGGCCCCTTTCTCCTGGGGGCAGGGTCCCAGGCAGAGCTGCTGTGCTGGATGGGCCTGGGGGTGCTGTGCAGGCTGGCCCAGGGCTGGAGGAGGCCCTTCCAAGGAGAGGGAGTTCCTGGGTCATTGGTCCTCTGTCTGAAGGGTACGCAGACACCCAGACGTGGAGGTGAGACCTAGGCGAGCCCCGAGTTCTGTCCCTTAAGATTTCCACCCAAGTGTCCTGGCTGCCCGGAGCACCTGGCTGGGTAGGCTCCGGGCTTTGCCTCCATCCTCCGCAGGCCTGTCCTGGAGCCTGAGCGGGCTCAGGAGTGGTCTGCTCTTGAGTAGCACTTCCGTCCCCCAGCTCTTGCTTGATAAGGTAGAAAGCACAGTGGGACCAGAGGATGTCAGAGCCCGAGATAAGAATGGGCCATGTGTTGCCTCTGCTGGGCCACCGTCCTGCTTCCCCTAGGGAATTTGGGCCAGGTATGTGGGTGCCTTTTGGGGTGCCTGTATTGACTGTACTTTGAGGTGTGCAGGTGGGAAGCAGCGTGGTACATCCGAGACGAAGAATCTTACCTGCCGCCTCCTGCCCCAAGCTACATCAAGGAGGGAAGGCCCCCCCAGCCTGCCTCAGTGCCTGAAGTACCACTGTTTGCTCCCCGTCATGGTAAAGGTAGAAAATCTTTATTTTACTGCAAACACATTTGTTCAGGAAGCCGCTGTGCCTGAGGAAGCTGGCTGGCTCGGCTCCTCAGACCCATGGGCCACGAGAGGAGGGGAGGGGCTGGACGGAGACATGCACACGATGACCTCACTGTCCTGCGCCACTGCTGCAGCCCCTTCTAAATGGAGAGGAGAAACCCGTGTTTTCCAGCAGGAATAAAACTAGTTCTCTGAAGCCTGTGAAAGATGTTGTTCTTCTGTTGTGAGCTGTGATGGCTGCTGTACCCTTGGTTTTCTTCCTCGGGCAGACTGATGGCGGCCCGGGCTCCGGGTTTGGAAGGTGAGGACTTGCCCCAGTGGAGGGCCTCTGGCACTAAAGAGGGAGTGTGTGGGGGAGACCAGAGGGCAGAGCTGGGCCAATGGGAGGGCACGGCAAGGTGAGGTGCTGGCTGGCGGGGCCGCTGTGGGGGACCCCTCATCAGGCGGGCTCAGGCCCAACAGCTGAGACTTTCCAGTCCCTAACCCCTCCGGTGGCCTGGAAAAGGCTGCCGCCAACGGCACACGCCCGGCCTCTTCTCTGAGGAGCACAGGGGGAGGCCTTTCCTGCGCTGGAGGTGGTGTAGGCTGCGGTGTGGTGTAGGCAGCGCCTGTGTCTCTAGGGTTGTCACCTTTTTTTCCCAGGGCATGGCCGAGCTTAGAGCCAGAGAGGGACACGGGCACGAGTGGCCCTGTGTGCAGGGCCCTGGGCTGCCCTCACCCAGGGTCGTATTCCTGACCTTACCTGTGTGACCTCCCCAGGGGAGGCCGACACCCTCCAGCCACTCCTCCTAGGGAAGGAGAGCAGGCCCATGCCAGGTGGTTTTTGCTCCCAGCCGAGTGCGCCAAACTACTTCCTATGAAAACAAAGCAGCCTGGCACATCAGCCTCCTGGGATCATGTGACACGTTTCTGGAAGGACTGTCTTGTACGAGGTGTGCTCGTGCCTGTGCGTGGCAGGCGTGGACCCAGAGTCCTCACGCAGGACCCTGAGCTGGGAGCAGAGTGTGGGCCCCACTCCCGGCAGACAGGCAGACTCCACGCCCTCTCTGGGTTGCGTTTCTAAAGGACTTTATTGTTGTCCTGCTTTAATACCACAGTAGAAAGGGACCTGCAAGCTCCAGGCCTGTACCATGTGTCACCACAGCAAAAACATGACCCACGTGAACGCTTCCCACCTCCCCCCCGACCTACTCACAAGATAAATATGTGTTACAAATTTTTAAAAAAGAAAATAAATTAATAACTTAAGTGATTAGGCACTAACAGTGATTGGAAAAAATTAAATGTCAATTTAAATGGCAACAAGACAAGAACTTGAGATGGGGCTGCTTCTAGCCCATTTTCTCTTCCAAACACACAGGGACGTTCTGTGCAAAATGATCCTAAATTTCAAGACACAAGTAGCCAACAAATTACACAAGAGCACACACCACCAGGTGCCATGTGACAGCATGGCACTCTAGCATGCCCCCTTGGCCCGCCAAAGGACTTGGTGAGTCCCAGCCTCGCTTCCCCACATTTACAGCTGCAGGCCCAGCGGGAAGGGGGAGCTCATGTCCCACGAGGCTGCACTGCTCCAGGGCTCTGCCAGAGGGGTCAAAAGTGGGCACAGCTTGGGGTTAGAGACTGTCCCCGTGCCAGGTAAAGGGGCCAAAGGCAGACTGGGGTCGAGGCAATCACCTTAGAATGGTCGCGCTTCTAAGAACTGGGCTTCCTTCAATGGTTTGAAATGTAGAGGAGACTGAGGTAACTGGCTACGGCGCTGGGTGCTGCCCGTCCCTGCTGCCGTGGTCGGAAGTTCCCCTCATGGTGGCTGAGCACCGAACTCAGCCTTGGACAGGACAGGTGAATCCAAGTCCATAAGTGACAGCGCGCGCTCCCTCTCCTCACCGATCCTGCGCAGCTTTCCCTGAGGTAGGGCAGGAAGCGGGTGAAGAAAGCTGCTCTGGAGACAGTCCCAGCCGGGACAGACTCAGCGCTCCTGGGTGACAAGGCATCCCCGTCCCCCGGCCTCGGTCTTCACCAGGACAGGTGACTTTGGACCCCTGCGCAGCTAAAGCGTCTCCTGTTTGGAATGGAGCTCACTTCTTTTTTTTTTTGGGGGGGGTCAGTGGAGTAGGCACAGGTTAGGGTTGGTGTCTGGGGCTCAGGAGCCAGAGCTCTGCTTCCCCTTTCATCCTTCCACCTTGACCCCAGTTTCCACACCAAGAGCTTGGCAGGCGCAGGAACGAGGAATTCCGAGCTGGGCGGCAGCCCCTGGAGCCGGCCCAGTCTGGCCTCACTCGGCACACGCCGGCCAGTCCCTTCACACAGAGTGCGGTAATACCTTTATGGCACTGGGAGTTGGCACACGAAGCCCCACTAACACTCAGCCGGGGGGAGGGGACCTCTGAGGTACGGCCAGTGTCGCCAGAGCCACCACTGTCCTCACTTCTCAAAGGCCTTCCCCCTGGAAGCACACAGCCTTCCAGACCTGCGGGACTTGCTGTGTGGCTCAGGTGCCCTTTTCCCTAGAGCCACCTTGCCTGCTCTTCACCCTCTGGCACCAGCCTCCCTGGAAAGTGGTTTTTATTCCCTCCTCTCCCCTGGTATCTCATGACTCTTATCTCGGAGCCATCACCATTGTCTTGTGTCCTTCTGAGTCTGACCTCAAGTTCAGAGATGTGTGAACAGCCTCTGTGGCCTTGGGGCCTGGGCCAGGCCCTCAGCAACTTTACTTAATGATCTTTGAGTTGCTTGGAATTAGGACTAAAAGGGCTACTGCTGAGGAAATAACTTCTCCAAAGTGGGGCCCCTGGGAGATGGCAGCTGTGGCTCTGCTGCGGTGTGTGCGCTCGGGGAGCAGGAGGGGAGTGTCACTCCGACCAAGTGGGGAAATCCTGTTTTTGAGATAGGGTCTAGCTTTGGAGTTTAGGCTGGTCCTGAACTCCACAGCAATCCTCTTGCCTCTGCCTCCCGAGTGCTGGGATTACAGGCTTGAGCCACCACGCCAGGCATTAGGAGTCCTTTTTCTTTTTGAGACAGGGTCTCGCTTTGTAGTTCAGGATGGCCCTGAGCTCACCATGTAGCCCAGGCAAGCCTCGAACTCAGCAATGCTCCTGCCTCTGCCTCCCGAGTGCTGGGATTACAGGCTTGAGCCACCATGCCTGGCCTTTGTATGTGGTACTGATTGCTGGTAGGCGTGAGTCACCAGGCCCAGTACTGTTGTATGTAGTTACCAAGGATCGAACCAGGGAACTTGCGCTTGCTAGTCAGGCACCGGAACCACTGACCTAAATCTCTGGCCCTAGGAGTCCTATTTTTGAAAGAAGGTCTACTCATGCCCAGGGCAATGCTTAGCCTGTTGCTTCTGCAATAGGGAGATTTGGTCAGGAACTTTCAATGTAAAGTTTGGTGACGCCTTACTGCCTATCGCTGGTGCTCCGGTGGCCTCTATAGCCATCTTCTAGGCAAGTTTGAGTTCAACACAGCACCCACGATGCAACTGCAACAGAGCCACAGAGGGAGAGAAGCTGCCAGCCCGACCCGTCTCCTAAGTCTGGGCCTGCTCCAGCCGCCACCCTCTCAGTCCCAGAGTTGTAGGCTGTGCATCTGCTCCATCCTGCACTCCCTGCCCCCCTCGCTCGTCATGTCCCTACCTTACAGAAACCTACCCGCTATGCACTCGCTGCAGTGCCCCTGCACTACCGTTCCCAGCACCCGCCCCTGCCGGCGCCCCTCAGCCCTGCGCCCACCCCTCACATCCCCTAGCCCTCGCCACGCTGGCTCAGCCCAAGCCTCAGTGATGCTCAGGAAGACGACTTTGTGTCCCGGTGGCATCGCCAGCCGGTGTCTGAGCGGGCCCGACCGCAGCCCTCACTCCAAGCCCCGTTCCTTGTCATCCTTGGTTCCTCTTCACAATTAGTTCTTCCTCTGTTTTGTCCTTCAGTCTTCTGCCCCTCCCATCCCCCAGCTGTGGCCTTGCATGGCTGGATCAGGGGAGCCCAGAAGGTGTCAACTGCCTTTCTGCACCTGGAATCTAATTCTTGTCCCCGAAGACCACCTCGGACCTTCATTCTCAGCTGTTTGATCTTTTGGCAGCCTTGCCTCTTCCCTGTGAAGAAAATAGGGCTGAAAAAAGTCGATGTCCACTTCGGTCTGCTGGTTTTAGGGTCCCCGGCTTGTCTTCCTTGGGACTGAAGGAGGAGGCAGCCCAGAGGTGGAGGGAAGATGGTGGGGGCTGTGGCTCAGAGCCCAGCACTCCCTCCTCCAGGTATCTGGCAGACAGGTCTCGAGGACAGGCAGAAGCTTTCTGGCATCAGCTCCTAACTAAGGTGGGTGGAGGCACGGCCCGATCTGTAAGTCACATAAGCCCCTGGGGCAGAGGGAATACCCGCTCGGTACAGCTTCCCAGGGGAAAGCAGAGGGGCCCTCATGTCAAATGCTTTGAAGGCCAAGAGTGGCAGAGTGAGTGAAAGCAGTGGGGGCGGAGATGCTACCTCCGGTCTCCATGGGCTCGTGAGCCCCAGGTCACAGCTTGGCCCCCTTGGAAGGCTCAGAGGACTGCCGCACGTCTGTCCACTCCTGCATGGTGTTCTGCAAGGCCTGGGTCTTCTCCTTATCCACCTGGACATAGTCCACCTTTTCGTCCGAAGTGACAGATGATGTGGATGGCTGAGGAGACAAAGCAGGAATGCTGTGAGTTGCCTATAAGGTGGGGAAGGGAGAATGGGGTCTTCCCGAGCTGGGTCGAGGGAAGGCGAAGGGACTTGGCCTCTGCGGCTCTTGGGTGAACCCCTGTGGTGTGGATCTCCCTCTGACTGGCCCTCCGGCTGGCCCTTGTCTCCAGTGAGCTGAGGGAGGATCAGCCCTTCATTTCTGCCTCCACCGACTTCCCCCCGGCCACTCTGCTGCAGGAAGGAGTGTTTAGTACCTTAAGGGTACAGGTGTATCTTTGCCTTGAGCCCTCACGGCACCCCGGGGTGGGGGGGCACCCAGAGGCTGAGCCCTGGCCTGCAGTCTACACAGGCTGGCTAAAGATGCTTTCCGGGAGGTAGGCCTAGCCCTGGACCCTGTGTCACCGGCAGGGCTCTGGGCCCCTCCAGACAGTGAGCTCTCCTCAGAGGAATCTGCACTGGAGCAGGACCTCTGAGTCACTCTGACCTTGGCAGCAGGTCTCGGTGGGAGCTCGTGCCCTACCCTGAAGCCAGGGCTGCGCTGGCTCACGGCATCCTATGGAGCGAGGACCCAGGCTCCGGGAGCAGAGGGCGTGTGGAGGCACAGTCGGGTCATACACGCTGGCCCAGTATGAAGTGACCCTGACCCCATCCCCAAGGGCCCCATAGGCACCTTTCGGTGGGGGCTGGGGGAGCCCGGCTGGAAGTCCAGAGCCAGGTAATCGACGCTGCCAGTGCTCTTCTTAGGGGCCGGACTGTTGGTGCCGCTGGGAACAGGAGATGCAGACACTGGGTTTTGCTATCACAAGGGGAAAAAACTGAGTTTAGGAGACAGACAAACTCAGCACCCAGACTGAACATCTCTGGGAGTAGGAGCTACTGGCTCGCTCCCTGTCCTGCTCTGTGCCAGGACTGAGCCTTGTCCTCACAACGTCCTGGGAAGCTGACTGACACAAAGCCACGCTGACTGGGGAAGTCTGGGCAGTGGGGCTGTGTCCGACTCCCGACTCTGCTGACCCTGTGGCCCCTGCAGTGTGCTTCTGGCCGTGGGACAAATCTCACAGCTGCTCTCCTGCCAGTTCCCACTATCACGCACCAGCCCCTGAGAAAGAAGGTTCCCTGCGTCACAGCTCGTGGGCTCCCAAACACTCACCCCGGCCTAGACCAGCATCATCTCCCCCTGCTCCCCAGAGGCCAAACAATCTCGTTGAAAGCCCTGTTCCTTGAGCACCTCTTCAGAGGACAGGCACCAGGGTCCTGTCTAGAGTGCTCCCCAAGCCCGATCCAAATAAAAAGGACGGTGCTGGGTTCCAGTTTGGGGCTGTTGTGATGGGGGTTGATTGGCTCTGTAGCCGTGAACTTGGCAGGAACCTTATGCTCTGTGCCCATATCTCAGTCAGCGCCACAGGGAGCGATGTACACAGGCGCCCCTCCAGCCCTGCCTCTCCGCGGCCAGTGGGCATGCCATCTGCACTGTGAGACGCAGGCCTCCCGGGGCAGGCTCTCTGTCCTCCTTCCGGGAGCTCACACCCTCCCTGCTTGCTGCACAGCTGCCCTTGGCGCTCTGCAGCAGCAGGAGGCTGGTCACACTTGGTGGAGCAAAGGAGCCGAGCCGGGGTGAACGGTAGGACCTGGCGGACTAGGAACCGTTCCAGGGAACCTCGAGGACTCACCATAGGGACGTAATTCTCCTCACTGTCTCCTGAGTCCGTGCTTGTGATGCTCTGAGTGGAGATGGGGCGGCAGTACTGGGAGGAGCTGGAGGTGAAGGTGTGGCTGGTGTGAGAAGAAGACAGTGTGAACCTGGGGGATCCCTGACCCCCGTGCACCCAGACAGGCCACCAGAGCTTCACCCTCTATCATCAGATAGAGATTCGATGAAGGACGAGTAAAGTTAGTCCCTCTTTACAAATGAGGACGCCAAACCCCACGAGGCCAATGGCATGGGAATCCCATCTGCTGACCCCAGACAGGGAAAACTCCATTCATTTCTCAGCCCACCAACTCGAAGCTCTAGCCTCCGACACTCACTTGGCCCTGGACCAAGACTTGGTGACAGGTGACTTGAAGGGGAGTTCATCGATGACAGCGTTGTTTCTCAGGTCAAGTGGCGTTGGCTTGGCTGGAGTGGGAACAAGAGTGCAGCAGTCAGCCAGCGCTAATGCGCACCGAGACGGACATCCACACACGAAAGCAGCGTGACTCCAGTCTCGGCGGGGAAACACGGCAGGGTTCCTGCAGGGGCTGCGGTTAGGACTTACTCAGATGATCAAAACCCAGGGGTGCTGAAGCCTCATGTAAGATGGCATAGTACTGGTTTGTAACCTCCCCAGATCCTCTGGTACACTTTAAGCCATCACTAGGTTACTTATGATACCTGATACAATGTAAATAGCTGTTATAATGTAGTGTTTAAGGAAAAATGACAAGAAAAATCTGTATATGGCCAGTACACCTGTAATGTTTTCTATTCTGAAATATTTTGATCCGCACTGGTCGAATCTGCAGATGTGGAAGCTGCAGAAACTGAGGACTAACCATGTAAATGTTATTCCTGAAGTCACATTTTCAGATTCTAAATTACACTCCCTTCCTCCTGTATCTATGGTAATTGGACTTTCAGAATCCAAAGTTGGGCATGTAGTCTGACAACAGCTTTCATCCTCCCCGCGTTTATGATTTTATGCAAAAGCAAGACTGTACATGAAATGGAGAGGGTCACCTTAACAGCACCTTGCTGTTTTTGGACAGGGCTGTGCAAACCATAGTGAAGGAAGGGAGGTGCCAGGAGGCTGTGTAGACTTCAACTCTACGTTGAGGTTTGAACTCTGTTCTGCTGCTTTGCCCTTCAAATCCAGCCCCCCTCCCTGAGCTGAGGCCAGTGGAAAGCAGTTGTGCAGAACTGGAACTTGGACACCATGCCTCTTCGGCGTCTTCACAAGGGTCACAGATCTAAAGACTACCACCTGTGTGGGCCAGCCCTGCCTCTGTCCTAGGTGCTACGCTGAACTCAGGAAGTGGGAATTATATACCAACCCCATTTCCCAGGTGGGGAAACTAAGGCTCACAGAATATACAAGATTTGCATAAAAGTCATATTCCCCCAAGTCCATTTTCTACTTGATCTCCAAGAAAAAGCACACAGTCACTGGACATGGTACTGGAGTGGGACGGGGAAACAGCAGACCTACCTTTCCGGTCAGGTTTGAGGTTGCGGTTAACCGGGGGTGGCTGGATCTCACTCGCTCGGCTGGGGCCTCTGTGCACAGGAAGGGCTGTCGGTGAGTAGCCAAGTGGGTCAAAGGGATGTGGCCCTGGGCTCATGGGGATGTAGACACTCTGGGAATTGTCACCTGCCCGCTCCATGGCCAGCAGGGAGGAAGAACCTGGGTTCATGGACACGTAGGTGTCTTCAGAACTGGTACTGTCTGATCGACCCACGATGGCTTTCCCAGGCTAAAGAGAGGGAAGGAAACAGCTGTCACTAGCAAGAAGAAACACAAGGGTGAGAATCTGTGTTTGAGGTAATGTTATCAGAGAATCCACTACAATGTGAAGATATGAGAGACCTTGGACAGACCAAGGCAGAGGGGACACAGAAGTCTGTACATCTCTTTTGGCTCTTATGACCTCTTGGGATCCATTTTTTAGCATGCATTTGCATATTGGTATTGTTTTTAACATGCCCACTCACAGATCAGTTACATATTCCACATTCATCCCTGGAATCAAGCATTTTCCTGATTCCAAAACCAGAGAAGGACCTAACCAATTACAGACCCATCTCCCTAGTGAATGAACATGGGTACAAAAATCCTCAATAAGATACTGGCAGACAGAATGCAGTGAATTGAAGAAGTTATATACCACAACCAAGTTGGATTCATCCCAGGGATGCAGGGATGATCCAACATACACAAATCAATAAACATACTTTATTAACAGGCTCAAGGACAAAAACCCTATGATCATCTTAATAGATGCAGAAAAAGCATTTGACAAAGCCCAACACTCATTCACGATTGGTATAGATGGTCTTTACCTCAATCTGATAAGTGTATCTATGTAAAAGAATCAACATCATCCTAAATGGACAAAAAGTGAAAGCTTTCACTCTAAAACTGGGAACAAGCCAAGGATGCCCACTATCACAACTCTTGTTCAGTATAGTTCTGGTAAAACTAGCAAGAGCAATTAGATAAGAGAAAGAAATAAATGGACTAATGATAGGAAAGGAAGAAGTTACATTTTCATTATTTGAGAATGATATGATACTCTACACAGGAGATTCTGAAAACTCCACCAAAAGACTTAGGTTTGGGATTCACTTATAATTTGTGATCTATATAAGTATAAAATATCCTTGGTGACAGCGTCCTTTTAGGTTTCCAGCTGGGTGACTGAGGTGCAGGGTGGCATAGGCCATGGGCTGCATAAGTTTGGTACAGGACTCATCACTGGCAGGTCAGTATATAGACCCTGATCAGTTCAGTCTGTGAAGAGCCTTAGTGCTAGAAACTGAAGTCTGGGCCAAGCTGCACATCCTCTGTTCACCCTGCAGTAGGTCTGGGGTGCACCTTAGATATCTAGGTGACCACTAGGCTGCAGACAGAATGGCCATAGCATTGTGCAGTGAGCCATTTTCCAGCTCTTTCCCTGTCTGCTCAATAATACAACTAAGCTATGTCTGTCTCAGTTAATTCTCATTGTTTTTCCGGCAGACTCAGAACCAGGCCCTGGCCTGTTCCTCTACACCTTGGACCACAGTGGTCAGCCCCTCCTCGTGGGCAGCTGGGATCCTGTACTCAAGCTGCAGCTCCGCCCTTGGGCCTGACTCTCGGCACCACCCCAGTCTGAGTCTCTGCAGCTGTGTCCTCCTCCCTGTGACACGTGGGGGTAGACTTGCTGCACAGAAGATCCGCTGCCCGAGCTTAGGTCTGATGCATTCTGGACCCCTGTGTTTCTCATAAGGCTGGCCAGCCTGTCTCCTGGTTCACCTAAAGACACACACTTCCTCCAGATGTGGGGACCTATATTTTACTTGTCACCAAACTCAACCTGGGATTCTAAACTGAGACAAGAAGCCAGGGAGGGCTCTAAGAAGGCAATGGTCCCATTTCTTGGGGCTGTGCAAAAGTCCCATGAGGTCTGACCTTTTCCCTCCCCTAAGCGGGCAAGAAGCCCTGATCAAACCCCACTTACCAGGAAAGAAGTAATTCCCTCGCTTGTGGACTCGGCAGAGCGGCCGGCACTCTCCCCACTGCGGGCAGGGTACTCGTAGGTCTCGCAGGAAGAAGCTGTGGTACAGAAGAAAGAGTGTGATAATCCTGTCTGTCCATGTGGACTTGTCCATCTGCCCAATATGGTCAAAGTCTCCCGATACCCCAAAAGTGCTCTTCTTAACCTGAATGACAGGCTGCTGAACACAGCCCTGCCCAGCTCAAGACTCCTGCCAGGCTTCCGGAGCAGCAGGGAACCATCCCACCCTTCCACCACTGCCCCATGCCTGAACCTCTCTTTGGACTTGTCCAGCACTGACCACCTGTCCCCTCGTGCTACCTACCACTTCTGTGAATATTACAGCAATGCTGCTTTCAACACATGTTGGTTCTCTTTTTATAGGTAGGTGTGAGCACTGTACAATACGCAGACATTTAAAATGTCATCCTAGTCCCAAAGCACAAGGTGTTTGTTCAAATTGCTGGCTGCCTCACTGCAATGAGTTCTACTCCAAGGGCCAGGACCCCAGGATCAGGGCTTTAGCTCTGTCCCTAATAACTAAGCTACAGTGGGCTTCATGCAGTGGCGATGGTGAGGTTCAGTCCTGCCATGCTCTGCATGGCTCAAACAACAGGAAGGATAAGACAAAGCTCCGCAAAGCCAGGGGTGGTGGTGCATGGCTACAATCCCAGCTCTCCAGGGGACTGAACAAGACAAGGGCTAGTTCGGGCCCAGCCTGAACTGTTTAGCAAGATTGTCTCAAAATAGAAGGCCTTGCAATGTAGCTCAGTGCAAAGGCTCTGGGTTCAACCCCCAATAGTACTATCACTACCAAAACCAAACAAAACCCCCCAAAAAAGAAGACAAAAATATGCAATTTTATATATAAAAGCAAAATACAAACAGGATTAATATCGTTGTTTTCCTCCAATAGTTACATACGCAGAGTTAGAATACACTCAGTAAACAAATGGCAATATAATTGAGGTACTTCAAATAGAAGTTCAGATTTCAGCCAAAGAGAACCTAGTGTGGCTTACAAAATATTCTCAAAGTCTCATTTTGTTCTATTAGTTGTTAACCCACATAAATTTGGCTCAAAGTTTGAACTGGTTTTTCAAATTTATTTTCTAAATCTTTGGTTTGATTTTTTTTTTTAGGGGGGGTATTAGGGATTGAACTTGGGTCCTTGTGCTTCCAGGGTAGGTGCAGTACCACTTGAGCTAAGTCCCCAGCCCTTGGTTTGATTTAAATGAATAAAACATTATGATTTGGACTTCCAAAGCCACAATAGGTAGCAGTATGCTTGACCAAGAATACTCTGTGTGCCTCAGAATATCCACTTCTCCAAGGCAGGGTCTGCTACACTCTCGCCGTAAGCCTCTGCCGGCTACCGATGAGCACAGGCCAGCCCGCCACTGAGAACCCGCCTGCCTTCCTCTCCCTCCGCACCTCAGCCACAGCTCACACTGACCTCGGTGGAGCCGGCTGTTGTCCATTGCTGGGAGAGTGTTGCGCCTGGGGATGGTGGCAGCGACAGACCTGCTTTCACTGATTGGGGGTCTCTGTTGTGGGCTGCCCCATCGAGGTGTTTCTGCCTGACTTGGCTTGGGGGGCCGGGGAGGGGGAGCTATGGCTGAATCTCCGGGAGCCGCCACGGTCATGGCGTTGTGGTTCCTGTCCAGTGTGAATGTCCTAGGGATCTGGTACGCTGAGAGTGGAGTGGTTGGAACATCCATATTGTCCACCAGGAGGTCCCCAAACTCCCGGCACAGTGTGTTGCTAGGTGTCTTGAAGGTGTACACATCTTCATTATCCGTCTCGGACCCCGTGAGGCTGCCCTTGGTGCGGCTGTGAGAGGCCAGGCTCCGGGGCAGGTCATAGGTGCTGTCTCTGAATTCTGTGTTGTGCCGGCTTGGCTTGGGGAGGCTGTAGAAGCCGTGGACTTGACCACTGACCCCATTGACGCAGTGTCCATTGCCCTGGGCAAGTTTCTGCATGGCTGTGTCGCTCTTCTGCCTCGTCCCCTGAGAAAAGCTGGCACTCCTGGAAGAGAAAGAACAGAGGAGTGGCAGTGAGACAAGGCTTCAGGAGGCCACGTGGGCCTTCAGAGCCCTGTGTGCTCAAAGGTATAGAAAAAGAAGGTCTGAGGAGGGAGGCCACTGAAGGCTGACTGAGATCGGCCATGTTCTTGCTGTGTGACCCGTGTGACCTTGGATAAGTCACTTTGTTTATGGAGCTCTAGTGTAGACATCTGCAAAATGGTGATTAAAAACAGATCTTTGTTTTTTTTTTTTTGTTTGTTTGTTTTTTGAGACAGGGTCTCACTTTGTAGTTCAGGCTGGCCCAGAGCTCAGTATGTAGCCTAGGCAAGCCTCGAACTCAGCAATCCTCCTGCCTCTGCCTCCCAAGTGCTGGGATTACAGACGTGAGCCACCACGCCCGGCCTAAAAGCAGATCTTGAAAGTCACTTAGACTAGACTAGAATATCCAGTATACAGATGTTAAGCCAGTGTGAGGTCTTTATCTCTGCCCAGTCTCCAAAGGGCTGTCATTAGAAGGGATCAGTCCTCCAACCACTTCCCAAGCAGGTTTCAGCAAGCCACTTATACTTACCTGTTCATTGTTTTAGGTATCAAGATACCTACGTGTGAGTATGAAGGGTGTGAGTTGGTGGAAAGAGCCCTTAAGAGAGAAAACAGCAGGCAAGTCATTTTAGGTCTGAGCCTCAGCTTTCCTCTGTAAAATACGCCAGCTCATGGGTATTGATGCAATCCATAAGTTGTAAAGAACTGATTTATATGTAAGCTGTAGATCCACCTTCTATTTGTATTATGATTTGTTGAGAGGCACTTAGCTTTCAAGAAATCTAAAAATCTGTAGGAAATATGGTTTTCTGTTTGGGAACTACACTTCAGGATAGAAGCCCTACCCAACTGTGGTTAACAGCATAAAGCAGTAAAGATGGGAAAGTAAAACAGGGTAATCTGTGTCACATTCAAATATTGCGCCGATGCGCTCCATGAGCGACACAAAGACCCCCACGTGTGACCCAGCGGTGTTGCTCATTTCTGGGGTCATCTGGATCTGAGGCTGCTATGTAAGCCTTTGATTTTACAAGAACAGTTTCAAACCAGACTCCATTTTCTGTGAAACATCCTGGGAAACGAGCGTGATGGTCTAAGCAGTGGGGTTCCAGGTCTGCTTCCCTTTCTTTTGTACCATGATTCTTTTTTTCTTTTTGAGACAGGTTCTCATTTTGTAGTTCAGACTGGCCCTGAGCTCACTATGTAGCCCAGGCAAGCCTTGATCTCACAGCAATCCTCCTGCCTTGCCTTCCGAGCACTGGGATTACAGACGTGAGCCACCACGTTTACTAGCATTGTGGTATGTGGTACCGGGGATCGAACTCAGGACCCTGCACTTGCCAGGCACATGCCGGAACCACTGAACTAAATCCCTGGCCCAAAACTATGACTCTTTCATTTGGAAAAAAAATAAATCAATTCTTTACAGCAGTGACTCCCTCTGCCTTTTGGAGGCCAGAGGTATCTTTAAAAATCTGGCAATGAATCTGTGGAGCTTCTCACCAGAACAAGGCAGGTTTCTTAGACACACAATCTATGTATGTGTGTGTAGGGGTGTGTGTGTGTAGTTGTGTGGGTCACAACTCCGAGGTCAACTCTGGAAAGACTGGCTGGAGCTTGTCATTTAGACACGTGGCCACCAGGTGGTGGTAGAAAACAGGGGCCGAAGCTGAGAAAGGACAATCAGGCGTGTGGATCAACACTCAGGTAAACCTGGGTCCTGGAGGCCTGGCAGTTTCATTTTAATCCCTAAACCTTTACCAGATCTCCCCCTTGGGTCTCTGACTTCTTTCTCCTTTTTAAATTTTTTCTTTAGTTCTGGTTTTATTGAGACAGGGTCTTATGATATAGTTCAAGGTGGCCTTTAACTAGTTAGCCCAGGCTGGCCTGGAACTTGTGGCGACCCTCAAGCTTCAGCCTCTTGGGTGTTGGGAATACAAGCATGTGGCGTAACACTCAGCTTTCATTTCTCCAGTTCTAGTCCTTTCCCTACACATAAACCAAGCTGCCCGCCATGCACCTAGATAACTGAACAGGAGAGGCGGGGAACGAAGGAGACCTAAAGCGTTCACATAACTCACATTGATTTTTGGTACTTTTCATTTTGTCTTTTGGAATTTCCCAACTCTGTTGGATGCTCTCATCTGGATTTGTTCATTTAAGAAACATTTACAGAAGTCCTTCTTTGCATCTAGATGAGGTGTAATGGATACAGAGGTGCCACCTGGCCTGCAGTTTCATTTCAGTCCCTGAACCACCTGGGTGGAAGGAGGGGTGGGTATGTGCTGCAGGAGGGGTGCCAGCCTGTGAACCTTTCCACAGTGGGGCGTGGGAAGACCGTTGCCAGTGTGCTGCGGTGGGTGTGATGGCTGAGCGAGTCTAAGAGGGCAGTGGAGCAGCAAAAGTTGTTCTCGATGGAGGCATGGAGGTGTGGACGGTAACAGCCTGGCCAGTTCGAGGGTCTGCAGACAGCTCAGGTGAAGGGAATGTATTAAAAGTAGGGCTGAGAAGAGGTAACCCTGCTTGATCTCATACATACATGGCATCTGAGAAAGCTCATCTCAAGGAAGCAGAGCAAATTTACCAGAAGCTGGGGTGCACAGGGAGGTGGTGAAGGAGCCATTAGAGCACATGATCACAGAGAGATGGGGGAACACACTGCAAGACACCTATTGTATAGTACGGTGAACACAGTGAATGACATACTGCATTCTTGAAAAACAGTGCAGGTTATATACTCTCAGCATAACATGATAACTGAGGTCATGTGATTTTTAAATTCACTAGATCTAAACAATTATGGATGCGTATTTCAAAACACTGACCAGATCGCACAATGTATTTGTGTATTAAATTAAACTAGCTGGCATTTGGTTTGGTCTAGGATGTTTGGCTAGGAAACATGGCTTCTGGGGCTCGACTCCCAGCCTGTGCTTTGAGCTGACAGAAGGGAAGTCCAGTCCACAGATGTAGGAACAGAAGCCTCTGAAAAAATGTAAAGGTGGAAACAAGGGTAGGGACAGTACCACCGGTGTCCTGCAGTACCCTTGAACATACTCAAGAATGGACTCATTGTCCTCTATCAAAAATCTACTGCTCCTGACTCTATCTAGGGAAGCCTGAAACCAGGAAATTATCCACTTTCTAATTTTTCACTCACAAACCCGACAGGTCTTACTGAGCCTACTTCAGTTCAATTCCTTCTGATTTTTCTGCTGGATTAGAGGGATTGTTAATTCACTTCCATCTTCCTAGGACTTGTCTGATTCTCTGTATCCTACTGGTCTTTACTTTCCCAACTTCTCCATTCAGACATCTTCAATACACTATCCCAGTGTCTCAGGACTATGCCCCAATTTTGTAGATTTATTCCAACTCCCCTCCCTCGTCTTTTCCTTCTAGGTCCTCTTCCTACTCTAGGGAGTACTCAACACATATTCCTGTTTCCCAGTGGGTCCCACTGAATGGAACCTTCAGCTTTGTTGTTTGCTGTGTGGAAAGCAAATTCTTTCTTCAATCTCACAGGCTCCTAACTCTTCAAGCTCAGCATTAATGACACATCTCTCTCTCTCTCTTTTCTTTTTTTTTGAGAAGGGTCTCGCTTTGTAGTTCAGGCTGGCTCTGAGCTCACTGTGTAACCCAGGCAAGTCTCGAACTCAGTAATCCTCCTGCCTCTGCCTCCCGAGTGCTGGGAGGACAGGTGTAAGCCACCACGCCTGGCACTATGGTATGTGGTTACTGGGGATCGAACCAGGGACTTTGTAGTTGCTAGGTAGGCACCAGAACCAATGAGCTAAGTCTCCAGCCCTAATGGCACATCTCTTAAAGCTGCTTCTGACTCCAAGCATAATCAGGGACTTGCTTAGCAGGCAGCAACCGTTACTTGTATTATGTTCCACTGTTACTTGTCTTCAACAATAGATTGACTTCTTTGACAAAAGAAACTGTCATATTCATGTTTTCCTTCTCTGCACCCATCTAGTGTTTGTCACACAGTAAATTACTGTTTATTACATGATCAAGTCGGCAAATGTATACTAAACAAATGAATAAACGTAGTGTCCCGCTGCCATCCTTTTCCTGTGCTTGGCTCTAATCCTTTGGGCCAGATTCCTTCTGTCTCAGCATCCTCTTCTCTAGGTCACAGAACTACTGACTCATCCTGAAACAGTCCAAGCTCCAGCTCTGAGTCACAATACTGACTTCTCTCTGATGCATCAAAATCCAAAAGAAGCCTTTTACGTCACAGAGGCATGACATCTCTGGGTCTCCTGCACACTGCTTCTGTCCCAAGATTCACCTTATGCAACCCTGTGTTTATTCCACTTACCAGTGTCTTACCTCTTCTGCCAGACCATGCATTCTAGAAGGTAGAGGGGCATATCCTCTGCCCAGCTGACAGGGTCTGATCAGAACTGTTCAGCAAGGCAGATACATATGTCCAAAGAAGGACATATTCAGAGGGCAGAAGGAGTCATTCTGGTCCCTGGTGTCTGACTCCCACACTCCAACTATGAAGAAGTGAGTGTTGGGCAAGAATCAAAAGGGGAGAGCTGGGATGAAGTACCAGAGCTGGGAAGCAAGTACTCACAGCAGGACAAAAATAAAAGGGGGAAATGAGCATACTCAAGCCCTATGGCCTTTCCTGCTTTCACATAACCCTTAACTGAGGCCTGTTACTATGCTATCCTGTGGTGCTGCCATGGGATGGATCCCTGGAAGCAGAGGATTGGGAGAGAAGCTTATTTTGGGGCTGTCAGCATCATAACATCACTGAGACACAGTGCTGGGCCTATAGTTTGTCACATCTGTTTAAATCTTCCAACCATTCTGAAAGAGAAATCGTACCCTTACATATTACACGAGGAAAACATTAAATGTCAAAATTGGCGCAGGAGGATATTCCACTGTGGAGGGGCAGAAAGAAGTCGGGAGAAATTATATCTTTCAAACAGCAGCTCAAGACACCTTTCCTGTCATCCTGGCTGTTCCAGAGGATATTAGTGAGAGGGGCTCTGGTGTAAGTTCTCGTCTTAATATCAACCTCCCAACTCTCTCTTGGGTTTAGAAATGGTTTCCTAGTTTTTTGAAACAGATTCTTGGTAAGGCACTAAATGGTCCAGGCTGAACTTGTGATCCTCCTGCCTCAGCTTCCTAGAGTATCATGATTGCAGGGATGTGTCATAATGCCTGATCATTTTCATGCCACACCATGATTCTGGTCTCTTCTACTCTATAAAACACCTTAATGATGTAAGCACCTTAATGATGAAGGCCCAGATTGAGTTACTTATTTATTTGATTTTTTTGAGACAGGATCTCTCAATGTAGCTGAAGCAGGCCGATAACACACTCTGTAATCTAGGCTGGCCTCGAACTTGAAGTGATCCTCCTGCCTCAGTCTCCTAAGTGCTGGCAGGAGCCATAATGATTGGACTACAGTTTGATTGTTAATTGTATGTTTCCCATCCAAGACAAACCTCACATGGATGTGGTTATAAGCAGAATAACCACCATTTAGAGTTCTGTGACTGTCTCTGGCAAGAGGTCATCTGGACTATCCTCCAGCACTTGACCTATCCCAAATGGACTCTTTCTGTGAGGAAAGAAAACTGTCATGATCTTTAAGAAATGAGATATTAACATGCACAAGGCTCTGGATTTGAACTCCAGCACCACAGGCAGAAATGAGGTGACCTTTGTATCTCAAGCCTTTCTGGCTCCCAATTTTAAAGCCACCTTCTCTCTATGATCACAGGGCAATGCTGCATTTGTAAGACTAAATGAAACTACAAGTTATGTATTCTGCCTTTGGTCAATCAAAGCCAGTGGGTGATTGGGTCAGGGAAGCCTCAGGAAAGATCAATCTTGGGTAAATTCTCTATTCATGCCTGATTTTTACCTTCCACTTATCATCTTGATATAGAATACTGCTGCAGGGTCAGTGATACGAGAATCCCATCACTTGAAATTTTATTCCCTTCAACCTCCACCAGCATTATGGCTTTTTGGGGTAGATGACACTGAATTACTATTGGGAATAAAAAGGAATAAAGTTGTGATAACATGAAAAAGATTAAATCCCAGAAGCATATGCTGAAAAAGTCAGGAAAAATAGTACGTGTGGTGATCTCGTTTATGTAAAATTCTGAAAAATGTAGACTAGTTTGTAGTCAGTGATAGAACGGTTACTACTGGTTCCTGAAAAAGGAAGAGAAGGAGGGATTACAAAGTGTAACAGGTTTAACAACTTCCTTGAAATAAGGCCACAGACATGGACTAGAATCTGAAATCAGGCCCCAAAGGCTGGAGGGCAAAAACTCAGTGAAATTAATGTGTCTTCACACACACAATTCCACAACTGGTCTTCACAGTTCCAGTTCAAAGCTACTTCTTTTGGGAACAGATATTTTTCTCGACAGCCACTTACTGTTGTTCAGCAGAAGGCCTGAATTCTGAAAACTAAAGTTATTTTAAGAGGAATAGGTACTGTCTACTATCTGGAGGAAGAACGATGGCTATTACACTAAAAGGAATGATAAATAATTCATACTTTTATCTCTAAGATACTGATTTACTGCAGTCTTTATTAATCCCTCCATGCCCTCAGCATTACTGGCCCCAGTAAATACAGTTTCACTGTAGTAATCTGAGCCGATATATCTTGTCTACTATGATAGGCAGAGGTGCAGGAGCTGAGCCGAGCTGCTTCTTAGTCCCTACTCAAAGGTAACCTTAAGGGCCAGGGGTGTAGCTTAGAGGTGCTGCGCCTGCCTGGCAAGCACAAGGCCCTGAGTTTGATTCCTGATACTAACAAAAAAAAAGAAAAATAAGAAGCAACTTTAAGAGTCACTTTGGAGATCATAGGAGGTAAAACAATGTTTTTCAACTGTAGGGTGTCATTCCCTTCATCCAGAACGCGCAGCCTGTACAGTAAATGTCAGTGGCAGCCAGGATGAAGCCTGTTCACATTCACACCATTAGGGTTTTAAGGGGCCATTCCACAGAAGGTAAACAGAATCTGAGGTTCCGGTTGCACTTCCTGGACGACTGAACACCTGTTCATTTCTTACGACCATTCTTACACCTTTTTAAAGATGAAGTATCTGTTCAAATATTTTGCTCATTAAAAAGTGGGTTCTTGGTGTAGATGCAAATGAGTTCTAGAAAGTAGGACAGCTTTTATAGAGTGGAATATTTCTATAGGAAACTTGGTGTGGGAATGTGATGAGGGGAAGGAATAAATATGATACAGAAAGAAAATAAAAGAGCATGTATAAGGGGGGAGGAGGGGGGAGTGGGTAGGGATATGGGTAAAAATGAGAATTAACTTGTGGTATATA
>PVIC010023647.1:0-26023 GCA_004025085.1 Thryonomys swinderianus | reverse complement strand
GAGGGAGGGCAAATCTTCCCTCCTTTAACTTATGGGCAGAGAAAGTGACTAACAAGGGTATTTAATTTGTATTTTTTCTTTTTTTTAATTGAATTCTTTATTGGTACAATTTATATACATCTCAAAATCACATATAACATTGGGAAATTTGTACCAGTATATGCCACAAGTTAATTTTCATTTTAATTTGTATTTTTCTTCTCCAAATATCTGGAATCCTTTCTTCATATCTGTGACATATCCTAAGACTTTACTGAAGTATTAAATTTCTCTGTTCTTCAGTTTCTAGTAAGCTCCCGATGTCAGCCAATAGAATAATGCTCTCACCGTTATTCCTCTTCTGCTTATGATTTTGAGCTAATTACCACCATGTGGGGTGTGTGAGAAATGTCAGTGGCTCTCCGGGCCCTCACTGTCCAGTGTGAAGCCTATCACCCCTCACTGACTCCACAAATAAGGACAGGAAAGCAGGGTCCTTTCTGAAATAGAACATCGGTGTAACAGAAAATCTAAGCGAGTTTTGCAAGATGAAATTTGACTTTCAAGATATTATCTGATAAGTTCAAACTACAGGAAATTGTGGAATTCATAGTTTGTGATTCCCACTTTTTTTTTTTTTTCTTTTGAGAAAGGGTCTCGCTTTGTAGTTCAGGCTGTGATTCCCACTTTTATACCACTGAGTTCGGGGACGGCCTCAGAATCCTGGTGACCAGCTTTACTTCACATTATTGCTAACTATCCACTTGCGCGTTTTCATGAAAACTTGCTAGTCCTGTGCTCATCTGGAGGAGATAGCTTATGACATCCCCAGCTATTTCTATTTTATCCCACTATCATTTTAAACTTCTCATTCCTCACTTTGTCTGCATAGCCACTTATCATTCTCGGAGGATCATCTCCTCCATCAACCTCACGGAAGTTTCTCAGGACACCTGTATGCTTAGTACGCCAGCCTCAAGACGGGGGAGGCTCATTCTTCATTTTTATAATGGTTAATATACATTTATGAGGTACACAAAGTTCCTTAGGCCGATCGCCTTTGTTTTGATCACATACTTTAAAACCGTTCACAGAGAAAAAGACTGCTTGTGGTTCAGATCTACAATGCCCCCACAAACCAGCAGGATGTAAGGGTAAGGCATTAGGAAGTTGAATGGATCATGGGACACCGTGTTCAGCAGCAGATGTATCCATATCCATTGATGTGCTCATCGCTGAGTGTATGCTAGGGTGCAGAGTCCTTTGAGGCGGGCCCATCTGGAGATGTAACGCAGGGGGCGTGACTTGATAGAGTATCTTTCTGTCTTCAGTTTCTCTCCTCTGTCTGCATCTCTCCTCCCTAGACAGGTTGCCTTTCTCTCCATGCCCCTCCGCTATGTCATGCGGACCTCACCTTGCACTAAAGCTGCACACTAAAATAAGCCTCCCCTTTTACTATTTGCGGGTGTCAGGTATTTTGTCTCAGCACCTAGGAAGGGAATAATACAAGTTAAGAAGACTGACATGAACCCATGTTTGTGCTGAAAGTACAAGTTTTCTGTTTGTTCAGTCCTATCGTCCTCCTTTCTCAGGGGATGAATATTCTATAGTTGTCTCTGATGGACACTTGTCTCCTTACCCAGCCCTGAAGGAAAGATCGAATTTGAGCTGGCTCTAGCCAGTGTCAAATTAAGCTGTAACCTATTGAGATGAGCACTGATAGTCATTCCACACATTTGAGGAAAAATTATTTAACAAATTTTAGATTATTTTTCAAATGTAGCAGTATGGCTATAGTTATTTAGGAACAGGTGTGGATTTTTTGAAGGTGCAGTTGGATTCTAGTTATGCTTCAGAGAAATTCTTTATTAATGCCTGGATATACTTATTGACTCCAATCAATATTGTAACTAGTAGGATTCTCTTTACTTGTTGAATGGGATATTATCAAAATATCTTCACTTACTTTATCCATCTATATTACTGTTGTAAAACATAGATAGACAGGGTGTAGATAACTGTTTGGATTATCAAAGTGTAGTGTGAAACTATGTTAAATTTTTTGTGTTTTATCTTTCTCTATCCCCTGAAGTGAAATGCTAGAGGTGATAAAATGAAGCGAGAGGGAAAGAAACTTGGTAATAATAGGATCTCAGGAGACATAGCAAAGTTCTCACTTTTGCACCTTCATGTTCTAGCACTTTTAGCTTGAACTGTTAATTGTTCTTACAGCTTCACTCCTTATGGCTAGAAAAAGAAAGACAGTGTAGCATAAAATTATCGTTACCATTATAAAATAAGCAGAATTCTCATTTTTAAAGGCTTTCCTTTCTTTTTAAAGCAAACATTCATAAATTCCAGTATTTGGAAGCAACTTACTATGTTTTCCCTAAGAGGTAAAGAAAAAGAAAGAAAAGTGATACCCACGTCTCTTTGCTG
The DNA here is from genome assembly GCA_004025085.1 of Thryonomys swinderianus. Lineage (NCBI taxonomy): Eukaryota > Metazoa > Chordata > Mammalia > Rodentia > Thryonomyidae > Thryonomys > Thryonomys swinderianus. Next base: position 23,605 of record PVIC010023647.1, on the reverse strand, counting down.
AAATTAGTTCTATGTAAACCATACCGAGTTTTTTCTTGAAGTATAAATGAATCAATTTCAGTCTTGAAAACTGAGTTCATAAAGCTTGTTTCTTTGAATAAGAAACTAAGTGCTTCAAAACACAGCCCTGATTTTGTTCATTATTGCATAATCATTTTATTCTCATTAAAAAATATCAAGTTTTCCTTCAAGTACGTTCTGCCTTCTCTTTTATTTTCTTACTTCCTTAGAAGGCATTGAGAGCATGGAAGATTCACTCTCCACCATCAGGAAACTGGCTCAGACTGTTTGGGCACAGTTTTACAGAATGGCAAAGCTAAGATCCTTCCACGAGGCTGACCAAAGTATTTTGAGGAGACACTAGGAAAAAACAAAATTAACAACAGTACTGCAAATTACATAATAAAGCATAGAATTCAACCATACGCAGTGTAGTTTCATATTTAGCACCTCTCTAAAAGAGAATTTTTATAATAGAACATCTTCATATTTAGATCTGTATCTTTCTTTGTTGCCTGTCTGCTTCCAACCCTCTGAAGACACTCTAAAAATAAGAACGACACAGAAGTCTTGGCATCTTTTGCAAAAGGAAATGTGCTTTAGATACAAAAATGTTGCTGTGACTGACCCTTTCTGGAACTTGCATTGCAGCTATTTTAATGCCTATGTGCTTTATAACTTTTAAAATAAAGCTTATGTATATAGGAGGCAGGAAGTTGCAGGGAGGGCAGGGGAATGGGAAAAGATGAGAATCAAGGTGTGTCAGGTGCGGGTACAAACCCTCAATGCTGAGTGTGATCATAATGTATATATAAAATGTACCAATACAATTAATTTAGAAAATAAGAAATAGAAGTGAATAAGATAAACTTTCTTATACAAATAAACTATTATATTTACTCATTCACTTCTGAATGCCACACACATAGTAAGACCACAGTAAGTATTTGTGCAGTTAACAGGGCAGTAATACTCTAATTGTATGCTGTTAACAGTATTTTAAGTAATTAGATTAAAAACAATTACAATTATCCACATTCCTATATTACTTTTCCCTGAGTCTGTCTTATTATCTTATTTGTATTATCATTTCTTCCAAAGGAAGATAAATATATTTCTTATTTTAATTGTTAAATGTCCTACCAGGGCCATTAATTTTTTTTGTCACAAGTGTTAATCTACAGTGTAGCTGTTTTAAAAGATGCAGAAAAACATTTAATTAAATCAAACATCTTCACAATGTAAAAGTCTACCAATATAATATGCCTCAACAAAATAAAGAGGAACTAAGAGCAGCCTGCTGACGTCCAGCCACTGACAAGCTGGCCCCTGACACCGTGAGACTCTGTGTGGGTAGGTACAGCCCTCCTGTTGTCCTCAAATCGTAATATTAGGTACATTTCTGAACTCAAATATTTTACAGAGCCTTTTAACCTTCTGATTTGGAAACAATAGTTTCAAAGGAGTGGTTTTTACTGGATCTCAGTAGAAAATGTCTCCATGTTAATAATTCATGATGGCCTTTCCAAAAATTGACAAAAGAGAAAATCCTATAATAAACACAATAGACTACAGAATAAAAATAATGAACCAACAAAAAGGTTAAATACTCATTGGTTTCATATTACTGCACTGGGATTCAAAGAGAAAACATGAATTATTTACTGTACTTTAGTGAGATCTGGAGGGTCCACTTTTATACTCCCCAAGGATAGGATATAAGGATCATGCTTCTAATACGTGATAGATTATAACACAGCCTCGGAAAACATTATCCTGCTCTACCTCATTCACACGAGGTTCAGACATGACATTGTGAATTCAGGTGGCACATGCTACCTCTAGGCCTAAAAGTTAAAAGCCGTTACATGACTCAACCATTGTTTCTCCCCAACCCCCTTTGGGAATCTGCCCCAGAATCTGTTCTGTTGGCCCTGATCTCAGGAAGAAGGAGACTTCCAGAGACAAGTCTCAGTTGACCTATAGTTTAGTGTGTGACCAGACCAAACAATCCATCCAGTTGTAACTCACAAAGATTCACAGGCTATTTGCGACCAACATGCAACTTTCTCCCACCCACGAACTGACCAGGCTCAACTCTGCTTAGCTTCCAAGGTCAGACACGTCTGGCATGTGCATGGTAGTATGGCCAAAGGCTAACAATGTGACTTTCTGAAAATACATAGAAATGTTTCTTGCTATGCAAAAAAAAAAAAAAATCCTAAAACTTATAAGAATGACATTAGACCCCCACATGTAAATAATGAAGAAATTGTCACCAGATACTAATAAAATGATGATGTCTACTATTCATTTGGGAAGTATTTGACACAATCATTTTTATATTTAATTGAGAGAATGCGTTAACTAGCTAGTGACTTCAGGTGAAACTGTAAAAGAAGGCCCCTGAAAGAGGTTGCTAACTATTGACTGTGTCTGAAGAAATGCAATGAAAAATGAGAAGAGCCCATAGAAGAGTTGGGAGGGTCGAAGCTGGGGAATAAAGAACATCAGGGAGATCAAGGTTACAAAGAAGTAAGGGTGTTACTTTTCTTCATAAGCAACTAGTAAAAGCTAAATTTGAGAATTGCCATAAAGGAAAAATTTAAAAACTCTTTTAACAGCTTTGAAGCCGTTCTCTTTTCTGTTTGTAACGCCTCTGATTTCTTGTTTTCGATGGTGGCTCGTCATCTACGTGGATCGGGGAAAATGGCTTCGGAGAAAAGGATAATAGCACCAACTGCACTAGAATGTGTAGCGCTCTCCTTGTAGCGTCTGAGGAACAGAAGGTACGGGCGAGACATCTGGGCAGGGAAGGGAGTCTGAAGAATAATGGCAGCTGTGGTTTGGGCACATGCTACTAACTAGAAGGGAACAGATGAAAACGGGGTTGATTTTCCAAAAGAAGTACTCACCTGAATAAAACAAAGACTCTGAGGTTAAGACTTCGAACTAAAACCAGGGCAGCAGTGTCTGGAGAATGAGCAGCAGTAGCCTAAGAGGACCCTAAGCGAGTGGATGTTACCTAGAAACCAGAGGGAAATGAAGGAGGATAAAAATATGATTAAACGAGAGAGAAGAAATGGATCGCACTGCGGAAGAGAAACCTCGCAGAAACCCCGCACCGGGGCTCAAAGCCCCGAGCTGGGAGCCAAAGGGGAGCTCAGCGCATTTTTGGCGCCTGAAAAACTGGAGAACTGGGCCAGAACCGAGAGCGTTCCCCGTGGTTGAAATCAGCAAGGGACGCAGGGGACACAGCTTCCAGGGCGGCCTTCCACACTCACCAGCCGGGGAGGGACCCGGGACAAAGCAGAGGTGGGGGAGGCGGCGGCGGGTGAGCACGGCCCGGCTCCTGCAGGCAGAGGCCGGGGCAGCCCAGTTCCGCAGGCTCAGAGCCGCGCGAGGCCTCGTTCTCGCCGTGGACAGACCTCTGTCTGCCCAGCTCCGTTCCGGGGCTGACCGCGCTGCGAATTCACCCCATGCATCCTATAAAACCACTGTGCAATAAAAATAGAAATCAATGATAGTGGAAGTTTCAGAAAAGGTAACAGCTCTGGGAAAATGAATAATATATTCTAAAACAGCCCACAGGTCACAGAAAATACAAGAAGAAATTCAAAAATTTCGGAAAGTTAATAACCGTCACTGTACAACTCAGTGAATTTTGTGAGACACCATGAATAAAATTAAACCCGCTCAGTGCTCATGTTAGGGAAGCACGCACACAAATGCACAACCTCACGAGAAATCATAAGATACTTGGAAAATCAACCAGGCCACACAAAAATTAAGAAGGAAAATTACAAAAATGTCTGCAAAAGTCAAGGAAATTGAGAATTAAAATGACAATAAAGAGCTGAATTTTTGGAAGAGTAAATAGAATAGGTAAGCTCCTAGTCACACTTACCAAAGCAAAGTGAGAAGAGTCACATCAATGAAGTTAGAAACAACAAAGTTAAAAATCACACTAGGTTCTATCAAAATCCAGAAGATGGTCACTATTTCAGAAAATATTTCAAAAATGTAGCAAATCTGGAAGAAATGCACAGACTCCTAGACACATCAAACTACCAAATTAACCCAGGGAAACATAATTGTGCTTATCAAACCAGTATTCCCTCTTTCTTCATCTGCTCAGGCAAGTTTCTGCCATTTCTATGGGGCGATAGCTGTGTGAAGTGTCTCCCATCTTTTCTGTATTTCGTACCAGCGATTTAGTAATTTCCAGTCACTGTTTCACCATCGTGCGCTGAGCGTGCAGACTGCAGAGGCTCAGGCTTTGGTTTCATGAGTGCTGAGAAGGAGGAGCATTGTGTCCCACATAGCCAGGCAGTGAACTCCTGTGAGTGTCCGGACACAGCCACTGCTGGGATTCCACGGGACCCAGAGGGCAGTGAGTGTCATTAGCTGAGGAGAGGAGGAAAAGACCTCTATCTGTGTGTAAGAAACTGAGCAGCTTCTGACTGAGATCATACTGTTACCCGGCATCACTTGTTCTTCTCTGTAGAACAAGATTGTCTTTCTCACCCTCGTCACCCTACGTTGTTACGGCCTCGATCTGGCCTCTTTAATATGAGGGGAAAAAAATAAACGCCACTTTGGAGCAGGAGCTCTCTCATGAGTTCACCATTGCCCTTTCTTATTAGCCACATGGCTGGAATCATGCTCCTTGTACCTTACTCAAGACATTGAAGATACAGCTTCGTGTCACAATAACAGCTAAATAAGCACCATCCTCAGCCTGAAAGTTATAACATATTGAACATAATTCTTCCCCCATTCCCAAAACTGGGGAAGTTACAAAAGAAATTTGAAGAATCTAACAAAATCTAACAGTACACTTTCTACTGAATTTGTTTTTCTTTTTTCTTTTCTTTTTTTTTTTTTGAAACAGGGTCTCGCTTTGTAGTTCAGGCTGGCTCTGAGCTCACTATGTAGCCCAGGCAAGCCTTGAACTCAGCAATCCTCCTGTCTCTGCCTCCTGAGTGCTGGTCTACTGAAATTTTGAGTTGCTTTTTTTTTTTTTTTTGTATTTTTATACACCTAATAAAAATTTAAAAAAATCATTATATGAACAGATGACATTAAACTCAGGTTATTTAGAGAATCAATGGATAACAAATATGCGTGATTCATTGCTTATAAAGTCTTAAGACTAAAAATAAATTTTCTAAAAGGGTTTTCCTTTTAAAAATGTTATTATTTTAGATGTTTCTCAATGACAAAATATGGTGTATTTGATTTCTTTTTTCCCCATTGATATTCAGGCTGCAGAAAAAAAATAAAATAACTTTTATTTTTTTATTTTAATTTTTATTTTTTGAGACAGGGTCTCACTTTGTAGTTCAGGCTGGCCCTGAGCTCACTATGGAGCCCAGGCAAGCCTCAAACTCAGCAATCCTCCTGCCTCTGCCTCCCGAGTGCTGGGATTACAGGCGTGCACCACCACGCCTGGCTAACTTTTATTCTTAAATTGCTTAAAGCTCCCTTATGAATCTGAATTATTAAATAATTAATCTTATTTGGAGTTCTGAAAGAAGGTAGTCCTGACTAATTAATTACTGTTTTCTACTTCTATTTAAAATTTGGTCAGCCTTTCTCTATATTAAGATGACTTTAAAGTTACAATAAAAGTGATTGTTTTTAATAAATGAAGGAAATGTTTTAAAAGTATATAAAGGAAAATAAATTGCAGCAAATATAATCTGGTCAATTGCATAAATAGAAGTGAATAATTTAACATTTTTCTTGTTTCCCATCTAGTTTCGGGTTGGAGGTTACAGGATAGTTTTTTAGATATTTGAGCATTCATACAAAAGATCTCTTTTTATGGAAGAACAGCTACAACAACTTAGGATCAGTGAAGTCAAATGATCTTTCATCTGAATTATAGTCAGAGGGTCTGTACTAGCCAAAGCAATATCACTCTGTATAATTCATCTAGTTTCATTTCAGCACATGTGTATATTATCATTTCAACACTATTATGAAAAAGATAAATTTAAGACAATAAAGTATCTTAATAAAAGGAGGTAGATCACATTCACCTGACATTTATTAGCACACTTGTTATATTGTGCTTTTTCTTATTAGATTTTAAGGTATTTTACTATAAAATTTATAAATTATAATCAAAATTTAGTGTAGGTATATATACATAGGAAATACACACACACACACACACACACACACATACAATCTCCATACTTTCAAGTTTCCCCTGAGACATCTTTTTTTTTTTTTTTTTTTTTTTTGCTTTTTGGAGACAGGGTCTCGCTTTGTAGTTCAGGCTGACCCTGAGCTCACCATGTAGATCAGGCCAACTTCAAACTCAGCAATTCTCTTGCCTTTGCCTCCCGAGTGCTGGGATTATGGGTGTGAACCACCACGCCTGGTACTGTGGTATGTGGTACTGACTATTGGTGGGTCTGAGTCACCGCACCTGGTGTTGTATGCGGTTATGTGGGGGGGGGGGATCGAACTAGGCTAGGGATCTTGTGCTTGCTAGGCAGGTGCTGGAACCACTGAGCTAAATCCCCCATGGAGATATATCTTTCTTGGATAAGAGAGGAGTACTGAAAATAACAAAGCACTTGATACACCATGGAGGACAAGCTAATGAGTGAAATTAATTGATCACAGATAGGCAAATACCAGATCTTCTCGTTGATATGAGCAAAAATGATATGAGTAGCTGCAAATGAGACCTAGAAAGTATGAAAGTCTTTGTAGAATGGGAAATTTCCAAAGGAAATTTGGTGTGGGAATGTAATGAGGGCAAGGAATAAATACGATTCTGAAAGAAAATAAAAGAGCATGTATGTAGGGGGTGGGGAGGTGTGGGTGGGTGGGGATATGGGTAAAAATGAGAATTGACTGTGTCTGATATTGGTACAAATTCCCAATGTTACATGTGATTGTGAGATGTATATGAATTGTACCAATAAATAATTCAATTAAAAAATAAAGCACACAAAATTAAAACAAAGTACTTGTTAAAACCGTATACTAAGTAACATTGTAGTAATTATTCCTTAGGCATTTATGTAAAACATCCATTATTAATGATTACCCAAACCCCTTCAATGTATCCAAAACTAAATGATAATAATGACAAAGACCTAAAGATAAAAGGCAATAAAGTATTTATTTTTACAAAGAAGTAAGTTCAACACATTCAAAGTAAAACATATGGTGGCAAAATTATTGCTTTTCCAGCAATCACATGTCTTAACATCATAACTTTATTTTTAGTGAGTGTATCAAGGTTAGTAAATCTTACCATATATATGTATTCTCCAATGTTTGAAAATACCTCCGTCTTTCAAAAATATCCATGAGACATTATTTTCAAATAAAGAAGTTATTGATAAGGTAGAATACAAGAGCATATAAAGCCATGAAGTAAGAACACTGTAGGAAGGGCTCCCTTGAATATGTGGTCACACAGCTGAGAAACAAAATTAATTCTAAATTCTTATTCTGTTTTGAATATTCACACCTCTGTAGGATTACTGAAATTACTGTGAAAAATTATTCTAACAGTTATGAAAATAAAATAATGGCATTACTAATATTATGACTTCAAATTTAATATTAAATTCTATTTAAAACAATTATTATACCTTAAAATAATACTGATACATTCATTCCTTTTCTTTCCTGTTACTTTAACTTTGGTGGTTTGAATATCAATCAAATTGCTATAAGTACATTTGTAACTGTAATGAAATATTTGTTTATTTGTTTGGTTTGTTATTGGCATTTTGTATAGATTGTAAAATAAAAAGTAAAATAAATGCATCCTGATTTTTGCAGTAAAATAATGAAAACATAACTAGTGTGTATAACTAGAGTCAGAGACTGTGACTCCTGCTTTATGATCTTGCTTTATGATCCTGATTTATGATCCTGCTCTATGATGTGAGTATAAATTGAAGGTTTGTTAGGGTTAAACTGTGATCTTTGGGTGTGTGGATTTCAAGCTAACAGCCCAGCATTCAGTGAAATATTCATCTCATGATATTATTAGCTACTTCAAAAATAGCATGAGACAAAGTTTAAAATCTTCAGTGTTTAAGTAAGTTTGGCAAATGCTGCAGACTGATTTCTGCTCCTTTAGAAACACACGATGCTAATATTTGAGACATGTCTAAAGTCCTCCTGTAAATAAATCTGAGACTCCTTAGGCAATATAACCACAAGAACTCTGCAAAAGAGAGAGATGTTAAGGGGGTCAGTGGTTTGTACTCCCCATGGCAGTTTGTGCAACACCACCTTCAAATTGTAGAAACAGGACCAAGTCTGCTGTTCAAAGACTTGGGCCTAAGATTTGTTAGAGATGTTGTGGCCTGTACAGTGACTTCAACACCATTTACTTTAGATCAGGGGCCTGCACTGGCACAAAGACTGAACGTGGGGCCTCTTACCCCCCCCCACACACACACACCAATGGTGGCCAATCATAATTTTATGTATATGTATTTGGTCAGTGTGGCAAAGAGGGTGGAGTGTGAAGAGGAGGAACATGATCTAGGTGACAGATTTAATTAATAAAACTTCTTTGTTTTATTAAATAAGCAATAAACTTTTAAGAACTCCTTTCCATATGCCTATGATACATATAACAAGACCATATTATCTTGTAGAGTCAAATGTGATGTGATCGAAGTGATGCTCCCTTTTTATGGTTTATATTCTGGTAAAAAAGGGAAAGAATAATGAAGTATCACAGGGAAAATGTAGCCTATGAACTGCCTTGAAGTGCATGTAGGCTGATAGGAGAGTTTAACTCTATTAGGCTCAGGTGATTACAGAGCATGGATGTTCCTGTGTGAATGTCAGTGACTTTTCTCCTAAAATAATGTATCAAGCTGAGGTCAGAATTTACTTTCATTATTGTTGTTACCACTGGAGAAAGAAAGACTAAAGTATGTTCAAACACTGAAATTTACTTTTTTTTTGAGACAGGATCTCACTTTGTAGTTCAGGCTGGCCCTGAGCTCACTATGTAGCCCAGGCAACCTTTGAACTCAGCAATCCTCCTGCCTCTGCCTCCTGGGTACTGGGATTACAGGTGTGAGTCACCATGCCCCACTGAAATCTACTTATTGAATATATCCTGAAATGAATTATTTTCATTAGGTAAACAATTTATTGTTTGATTTAATTATGATCTCAGTACAAGGGAAAAGATGATCAGCAAATAAGATTTGGTCTCTAAGGCAAGGGCCATCCGAGTTAATAAAGTTTCCAAAAATGAAAATACATAAAATATACTTAAGTATTTGAGGACAAAACTTTGGAAATAAATGCCAAAAAATTCTTTACCATTTGACGAAACATGTCTCAACTTTAGTTTATAATTGGATGTGTTCTTTTATAAACTTCAACTCCATTAACATCCACTGAATAATAGAATCGTTGAGCAACAGAAGTCCTTGAGAATTATACTAAATCTGTTACCATTGCTTAGGTTCTGACTTACATGTGATAGTTCATGACAGAAGGGCTATAATGAGATTATCACATCTTAAAGTACTCTATGAGAGAAGGAAGAGCTGTGTACTGTTTCTCCCATGACGTATGTCTTAGTTCCTTCTTTAAGACACTTAATTTGAGTTAAAACTTTCAGTTATCATTAGCTACAGAAACTGTCAAAGTTTAGAAAGGAAATTTGTTTTTACATTTTGAAATTTGCTGAATCAGGATTGATTTCCTTAGAGAATGGTGGTTCCTCATAACACCTCTTCCAGAATCATCTGGTGTTTTGAACCACAAAGATATTATCAAGTCTAAATTACCTTTTCATTATATACAGACTGCATTGAGAAGTTCAATGTAATTTCTCTATGGGCCTTACTCCAATAAATTTTATTTTATATTTATTTTTGTACCAGGAATTGAACTCGGGACCTTGAGCTTGCAAGGCAGGTGCTGGAACCATTTGAGATTTCATTTAAAAAATTTGGATACTTCTGATTTGTACCTCATTCCTTAATGTTTTTATAATACTTTTACTTAGAAAATGTATGAAAAAGATAAATTTCTTTCTTGGTAGAATGGAATGGTTACATACTCAGTTTCATAAATGCTATATTGGAGGAATGAGGATGAAATTGAGTTTATTTATTCAACACCAGCTTATACTGTCTGTGGGGCAGGAGGACAATCTTCTATGATCATAAACACTTCTCAAGGCATCTCCTTAAGGAATATGTGGCTATTAAAATGTTCTCTGAAGTCTACGTAGGTCTAGTGAGAAGGACATCTTTAAAATAGCAAATATATCAAAATCTATTCGAGTTGTAGGGGAAGGATTATACTTTTATTTCTCTGTGATTAATCTTTTCCCATTATTATATTCACATGCTTGTCAGCTTAATTAGATCAAATGAAGGTGAGCAGTTTTTGCTCTTCCTGCAGATGTACATTGTATTTTATTTGTTGCCAACTGTAGGGTTAATTAGCTTAATACTGACAGTTTACTTTTGAATTTATTTTTACAGAATCAAATGTTTCTTGATGTGTGTTTACTCTTTCATTTGAGCAAGTCCTACATGGTAGACTGATGAAGTAACCACTCTTAGGAAATTTGCTAACTGAAAGGACTACTAGTATGTTTAAATATCATACATGCATTTTGGGAAACACTTTTTTAGTTTATTATAGTGCAATAGCACAGTCAACAGTATTGTTACAAGTGGGTTCTTGACTAAACCTGATTTTTCTGTTTCTTTTTTCACTATTATGCTCTACAAAACTGCTAACATACAAGATAGAGAAAAACTAAGTAAATTAAGAAAACTAAGATGTAATTTAGGAAGAAAAGAATGTCACATTTTTATTATGGAAACAATGCTTTTTTCAATTTTAATACTAATTTATCCACTGAAAATTATATATATATAAAATATACCTATAATATATAATATTATGCATGTGTTCATTATATATAATTTATAGTGATGATAATTATAATTTGTAATATAAACCTCAATAAATTTATTTATTTTAATATAAATTTTAAATACATTTATTTGTTTAATAAATTTAATGAGGTTATTATAATATATATGATAATTTATATAATCATAATTTATTGAGCTTTAAATTATAATAATTTATAATATAATTTTTATATATTATATAATTATGTATAATATATTGTTTATGTAACTTCCTTTCTTTTCCTCTTTCATTTGTACTGAAATATTGATAAGTAAATGTTGCAGTATATAAAGAAAGTGGATCATGTCTGCAAGGGTGGATGAAGAGTGTTCAGAACACCTGAATGAGTTCAGAATTTGTTTAAAAATTATACTGTTGGTGAAAATCTATGTGAGATGATTTAAAGGATGGTGTTACCTTGTTATAAAGGTAAAAATGTGTATTTTTAACAGGATATAACAAGTAATTTATAAAAATTTAAAATACAGTTTTAAGTGAGATTGGAGTTTGGAAATCACACAAAGAATATGAGACTATAGTATTGGGAAAGACGAAAAAATGAGCAGATGTATGTCACATCATGAGTCATGTTTGGTTAATGTTATTTCTCAATACACACATTGCAGAGAATAAACATCTGGAGGCCGTCAAGAATGTTCTAAGTTGGCAAACAGTATATTTCAGAAGTACACATACCCTCCCTAGGTTTTTGATAGTTATGATGATTTTAAGTTTATATGCCTGTAGCTAAGGTAGGAAGAAAGGCATGACACAATTCCATATATATACATACACACCCACGTACAAAATTTCATGATATTCTTCTCCAAATGACTTTCAAATCGGTGATAAGTTTAAACAATTGCAGCTTCAGGAAAATAAAATCATTTTATCCTTGATGAAAGTAGTTTAATGTAGGACGTCTGTTTCTTATAAAATCATTTGCATGACAGAAAAAGATGTTCTAGGCTGGTTTTCTTGAAACTACTCCAGAGGATCATGTGACCTACTAGAAGTTATGCTGGAAAGCAAAATATTAGGATTCTGTCTTTGAAAAATTTGACTCCAATGCACTTCACTGTGCCTCAATTTGGAAATTATCTCGCTTTGCTACTTCTTCTATAATAGTTCACAAAGCAAGTATAAGGAGAACAGCTGAAGATAATGTAAGTATTCAAATGTTTACACCATTGTAAACAGATGATAAAACTTTACATTCCCTTCTTTTTGGCTTCCAAATATAATGTGAGAGCATCACGCTGAATAAATCTAATTTACATGAGGAACATAGCTCTAATATATAGAAGGGGGAATGAAAGGAAATTATAGCAAATCAACATATCCAGTGTAAATTTGTCTTTTATCTTTGTCTATTATGTCTACATATTCCATTTTGACCGTTTTAATCTTTTTACCTCTATCTATATAAACTAATCATTATGAGCTAAAAATGTTAATGTGCACCTTATATTTAATGAAACTTGTCTGTTTGCAGTTGAATACAAATGTTATCTTCTTAAAATTTGAAAGGTATGGTATTTAGAAATTGACTAATTTTTATTGTAATTAGAAGTTAGTCATATTACTGTGTTAATTAGCAAAATATGTAAGTCATTTGAGTTTTTTTAGGATAGATAATAATGTTATTACAAATTATTTTGTATACAATTTACCTAATTCACAAAATTTATGTTGATGTGTCAGTTTACATAGTGAACACATTTTCAGTTATCAAGTTTCTGTTCTTCTTTCCATCATTTTACCGTTCTTTTTTGTTTTCTCATGATCCCATTCACAGTACCTCTCTCTGATTCAAGTTACAAAATTTTTCAAAAACATTCTTGATCAAATATTACTTTCTGACACCTTCGTGTCAAAAATTTTACTATTTCACTGTCCTACATCTGATCATATCATAGACTTACAAGGGGGATCTTAAATATTATTTTGCCTTCCTATTTGTACATGAGTTTATAAACCTCACAAATAATTCACGATACTTCCATCCACTTCAATTTAAATACTCAACACCTTCTCTGAATCCACTAAGTTGGCATTTCTCATACAATTATATAGTTCAGAGAATAATTTAGTAAGCAAGTACACATTATCATTTTTGTCTTTCCAACACCTCAGCTATATATGACTCCTACAATGTGGCAAAACAATACTGAATGAATGGATAAGTGAATGACTAAATAAATGTTAATCATTGATAGCACTCATAAATCCTCCAAGATGTCAAAAGAGAGGAGAGTTAAAACTGAAAACATGATTCAGATTACTGATGATTCAGATTACTGATGTTCCAGCTGCATTTGTGTAGCAACTTTCCTATTCATATTTAAGATTGATTTAAAAGGTTTATTAGAAGTTAAGGAGTGTTTGTATTTGTAAGATAACTTTTAAGAATAAATGCTGTACTGACGTAATTCCGCTTGTTTCTGATAATACTAAAACAATATTATGTTTTAAAGAAAAAAATGAAGTTAGGGAGTGTATTAATCACCGTCTCATCAGTGATGCTAGATATCCAACACCTGCAACTTAAAGGAGGTGAAATTATTTTGTCTCCCAGGTACAGTGAGTTCAGTCCCTGATAAATCGGCTCCAATACACAAACTACATGATTAGAGAGCCAGGTAATGAAAGCTGGTCACCTCTTGGTGGTAGAAAACTAAGGAGAAGGGAGAAGTCAAGAAGACAATGTGGCCATCCAAATCATGTGCCCAGAAACCTATCTGTTACAAATGAATCCCAAACCTGTATGTGGACTTTGGGGGAATATTTCAGATAACCATAACATTCTATTTCTTTCCCCCAAAATTCATATCTATCTCATGAAAAATGCACTTGTCAATGTCTTAAAAGTTTCAGTATTGGCTAACAGTCCAAGTCAAAAATGTCTTCTGAGACTCAAGGCAAATTGTTAGTTCTAAGTGTTTTCAAAAGTTAACAAGAAAATTCAACACTTTTGTTATTCAGTGGTACAGGGTAAACATTCCCATTTCAAAAGGGAAGAAAAGGGGATAGACAGAAATTGACCCAATATAAGAATGAGATCCCACAAGGCAAACATTATATTCTATAGGTGCCAGTTGACTACCTACAGAAAGTGGTGATGAAATGTGAGCTCTTAGGTAAATGGCAGCCTTACCTGTAAGGCCTGGATGCTGAACTACATCTTCTTTCACTTGGACTAGTTCTACTTACTGTTTGTGTCTTTGCTCAGAAGATATTCAACATGTCTGTCATCTCCAGTTTTCCAGAGTCTCCATTTCACATTCAGCTTCAATCTCAGACCTTCATGAACTGCCTACTCATGGGATCTTTTCAGGGATTACAACCTTATGCCACAATTTTACCTAACACACCCCAAAGCCTTCCTTTGAAATCTGTAGAAACTTCTATGACTTCATACTCTTGTATTCTGCAAGTTGGAATGGGAAACAAACTAAAAAAATCTACCAAAACTTAAGCCTACAAAAATTAAGTTCTGGTTAATTGCTAAGATGCCTTCTAGCTGTTTTGTATTTCACTGATGCAGAGTTCTTGATCTTTTCAGTGCTAACCCTTTCATTAACCACACTCTTTTTTTGTTGTTGTTCCTCTTTGTTGCACTTTCTTTCTGGTTAAGATTCACATCTTTCAGCTCTGTGTGTATCTCCCGACTCTTACTATAAATCTGGTTAAGTGTACCCAGTAGTACTTAAGCCGCAGCATAAACACTGGGTTTTCTTGGAGTTTCTTCCATTAGGATGATTAGTTCATTTCCCTTAATTTCTGTCTCCTGAAGAGTCTTAGGACCTTGGTAAAATGTAGACAGATTTTCTAACCATATGTAATATATAGGGTCTCAAGTTCAACTGTCAATGTGGTCCTTGTTCCCAGTTGAAATTCCTGAGACTGGCTTTTATTTTCTGCATTGTTATGAACATTCTGGTATCAAACAGTATCACTAATCCAGTACTGATCCAAACATTTGAAGATTTTTCTTTCCAGCACTTTCATACTTTCCAGAACTTCTACCTGAAGCCTTTTCCAAAGGATTTTGAAGCACATGGTCAGGTACAATAAAAATAATGACTCCATTTCTGTACCAATTTCTTTATTTGTTACTTTATAATCACTGGGTCACAACACTCAATACCAGCAAATTAAAGGACAGATTTGTTTTGGTTTATAGTTTTAGTGGGTTCAGCTCATGGTTTCCAGTAATGCTAGAAAAAGAAAAACTCAGTAAGGCAAAATTAGTTGAATCTTCTGGCTAAGGAGAAGTGGATCAATTTTAGCATTAAACTATGTGGTTAGAGCTTTCTCAGTAAGAAAGGAAGATAAGAAAAGATGCTAAAAGAAAGAAGACAGTATTTTAATAAGTAGACAAGGTAGAACTCAGGGTTGAGGCAACTTTTCATACAGTATATGTGGATAAAATCTGTCATTGTGTTTGGAACAACACAGTATACCTGGAGAGAGGACAGAGACATTAGAAGTGTAGAAAAGGCTCATATGCCCATGTGGATCCTTCAGGCATATTTTAAAGACTTTACTTTTTACTTTGAGTGAAACAAAAAGGCCTATCTTCTTTGTAGTACTGGGTATTGAACATAAGGGTTTTAGACTGAGGTACAATATTAACCCTTTTAAATTTTTTTCTCAATTTGAGATAGTGACTCACTAATCTCTAATTTGTGCATGCTGAGCTTGAATTTGAATATACAATCCTCTGCTTCCCAGACCATTGGTATCACAGAAGTGTGCCCTTATGCTTGAAATTCTTTGTATTTTTAAATGCTCATTTCTGCTTCTGTACCTTTATTATTCATATATTCATTCATGCATTTTCCATAGACATACAATAGTGTTTTTTAACAAAAAAGTTACTATAGGTAACAACATTAAAATAAAAATGGAACAAAGGAATTAAAATGATACAAACATGAGAATTTGGGATTAAATTCAGATACTAAAGTTTGAATTGCAAAGCAAAAGGATTACATAGAAAACAGAAAATCCTTTTTCTTATTTGGTAGTTCAAATTATAAACTGCATTTGAATAATATCTCTTACATTATGCCTAACCTGAGACTAATCTCAACTTCACCTCTATTTTCTTATATTTAAGCAATATAGATTTTTAATTTAACTGGGTTCAGTTCAATGAACTCATCGAGATTATAGCACATAATTGTTAAAGTGCCAATATTCTCCATAAGTCTGTTTACTTTTAAATACTGGTTATTGTAATCTACTATGTCATCTTGATTACTCAGCTACTCTGGCCTGTGTTTTGTAAGGAGTAGAAGGCACATGATCCCATCTCATAGGGGTTTTTGCCAAAATACAGAGAATGAGCATTTATGAAGTACTCTAATGTATTTCTTCTTTCTATCTCCCTTCTTGATTCTCTTTTGATGGAGAAATGAAGTGAGATTAACAAAAATGAAAACTCTTTTTCCTTGCCAAGGGTAAGTCGATAAAGAGGAGGTAAGAACAGGGGAGGAGGTAAAAAAGGCTTAATATGTATGTTGTACATAAATGACCTCTCCAAGATGAGTGTAAGCATCATGTGTTGAAAACCTGTGCTAATGTAAATTAGCAGAAGCATATACACAAACAAATGTTCCTCTAAGCCAATACTTTCCTACTGGTTAAACAAGGAAATGGAACTAAAACATTTAGAAATGCCTTTTAAAAGGATCTCTTTCACCTGGAAATGATATGGTTAGTGCTCCATGCATTTTACACTAGCGATGAACATTCTAACATTCATTGTGGATCCCTGAGTTTGAAAACTCCAGGAGTAAGACAGATGGAAAGAATACAAGTGTTGCAATTATTTGTGAAGCCACCACACCTGCCCTGGCGGTTTCCTCTATAACTATTTTACAAGAAGTCAGTAATTAATTAATTCAAGGAATTAAAGTCTTTAGTACTTTACTGTTTTGTGTTGTTGAATACAGTTCTTACTTTACTAATTTGTCTCATATATCTGAGATTCTTTTTTTTTATTTTTACACACTTTCTAAATATTGAAATTATCTTTCTTCCCCAATATCCATAAAATTAATTGTTGTGCTTTAATCCTGCTCAGATTTGCATATTTTCTTTGGAATATACTACATTCACATTAATTGAAGAATATTAATTTCTTGTACAAGTAGATTCAATAACACCAGTCAATTTATGTTTCTCCTAATGCTACTTGTGTTACATTAAGATGCTTCACAAGTATTTCTAGCTGAATTAACTATTATATTTTTAATCTATTTATTAAGGTTTACTACAAAATCAGTTACAGTGTCATAAGACTTAAATCTGGCTATATAGGAGAAACAATAACAATCAGCAACTGAAAAACGCCTGTTCCCTTAAGGGCACAAAGTCTCAGTTGTTCTTTGCCCACAGCTCTTCAAAAGATTTTTGATCCTTTCAGATAAAGAATTTGTTAATACTTTAAAGCTTTAAACTTAAGATCTATAAGGATTTTTTTCCTGAGTCTGATATGTGATAGTTTTACTTAAGCAAGAAAATTCGTGGCGCATCTAGACCAACAGCTCACCTCCGGGCAGTTCAGGGATGCTGAAACTACAGCAAGAAAAGAAGAGCCGTCTGCAAACCTAGCTAGAGATAAAATGTTACAGAAAAGAAATAACTTGAAGGTTGAGTACTTCATGAATTTGCACTGATGTACGTTAATGTATTTTCTCAGAACTTCTGTTCTTGCATCCCACAGTCCTTCCTACCTCAAATAGAAATACTGTTTGAGGTAGTATACTAATACTACGTCTAATTCTACGATATTAATAATATACTTTTCATAGCCTTTCATCCTAATGAATTTGAACTTTTTCTGGCTATGATTACATGTTGGTTATGCCTGTTTTCTGGAACCTACCTTCCATGTACTGAATTTTTGCCTCTCATCTTCTCCAAAGCCCATTGTGAAGCCATTCCTCCCAATAGGACTTTATGCAGAGACAGATATTTTATAGATAATTAAGGTTTATTAAAGTCCTAAGAAAGGAGATCTGACTGAATAGGAGACCTTGTTAGGACTGAACAGGAGGTGGAGAGGGACACAGAGAGAAAGAGAGACAGAGAAAAATTCATTTTAGGAAAGTGGCTACAAGCCACAAACACTATCATCTCCAGAGGTTCACCGTGATATCACTTTGATCTTGGAAATAGCCTCCAGAACATTGATAAGATGCATTTCTGTTGTCTGAGCCAGTGAGTCTATGATACACACATGGATTGCACATTGATGTGGATATCTTGTGAAAAAAGAATCATTAGAGTGTTTCAACACTGTGCTTCCACAATCTGAGTCGTGACACCATTCGGTAAACTGATGGGGACAATGTCAGAAGTTAATCTATGGATGATTATGATGTAGTTCTATGGCGCATGGCTGGAGTTTACTGTGGAAGCCTGAGAAGGAAAAAAATGCTGGATCATTTTGACTTATGTCCTTGTTATCTGTTTTTCTCTATTCGATTTTGTTTTGAAATTTATATTTGATTCTTCCTGTAATTCTTCCCATTCAGTTTCTTTCAGTTATACCTGCTCAGTTATATCTATGGATGATGAACAGAAATCTTCGACTGCAGAGAGGAGCATAATATCACAGCAAACGGAGCTAGAAGACAACACGAAGTTCACAGACCCGAGCTCCCAAGTGCTGACCCGAGCTCAGACACCGGGAAGACTGCAAACAATGTGGCGCGTGCCTGGAAGTCCCGCCGTCACACCCGACCGAGGCGAGGATCGGATAATCCTTCTTTGGCTTTTTGTCAGTGTACGTTAGTTAGACAGAATGACGGGCTCAATTCTGACACTTTTGTCCACGTGTCTCACTTATTTCGATCATTTTTATCCCCAGGATTCCCCTCTCCCTTCCCTCAACTACCTTGGCCCCTTTCATCTTTTCTCATATATTGTCTTTCACTTTCTTTTCATCTCTTTTTAAACCTTTTTTTTTTTCAGTTTTTAGATTAAAAATGTGTGAAAATAGGTGATATCTGACTCTTTGAGTCGGGCTTACTTCACTTAAAATGTTGATCTCCAGTTCGATGGCTTTTTCTGCAAATGCCACAATGTGTGTGTGTATGTGTGTGTGTGTGTGTGTGTGTGCGTGTTCATGTGCGTGCATAAGGCTAATTGACATTCCATTGAGTATATATACCATATTTTTTATCTACTCATCTATTGAGGACCACATAGGCTATTCCCTTAGCTTAGCTATTATAAATCATCCTGCCATAAAAATAAGTATGCAGGCAATGCTGTAATACTCTGACTTTAATTTTTTCAAGTATATGCTGGGGAAGGGTGTAGCTGGATCAGATTTTTAGTTTTGGGGGAAATCACCACAGTGATTTCAGTGGTGGCCGTACTCATGTTCAGATCAGCAGTGCAGAGGATTCCCTTTCCCTGCATACTTACCAATATTTATTGTTTTTATTATCTTTGATAATGGCAGTTCTGATTAGGGTGAGGTGAAACCTCAGTTTGGTTAACCTCTCTTGTAGTTAAAGATGTTAAACATTTTTTTCATATGGCATTGGTCTAATTGTACACTGGTTTATGAACGTAAATATACTTTGTATTTATGTTCTTCTTAAACTTATTAAAATAATATTATAAAAATCAATATTTTGGAAACACACGTTATTCCAATTCTGATTCAGTATTTCTGATAAAATTCTCAGGCTCTGAATTTTTAAAATTGGGTAGGCAAAAACTCATGGAGGTACATAACTGATGGAGGTACATAAAAATACATAACTTTTAGGACAAATTAAATAAAGCTGGACTTTTCTTAATACATTATATTTACATAACAATTTATACTACTTAGGTTATAAAATTGTACATCATCAGCTATCTGTGTAGAGTTTTTCTTGTATATTAATTTTTATTCCACAAATGGTGATAAATGCATAGTCTTAACAGTCATAGGAATTAATTTATTTTTTGAGACAGGGTCTCACTTTGTAGTTCAGGCTAGCTCTGAGCTCACTATGTAGCCCAGGCAAGCCTCAAACTCAGCAATCCTCCTGCCTCTGCCTCCCGAGTGCTAGGATGACAGGCGTGAGCCACCATGCCCGGCAGGAATTAATTTTATAAAAACAATTATACACTTTTTAAAATTATTGGGCAGTGTTATGATAGTAACAGTTCCTCAATTCATCAGAATCTATGAACCTTAATTTACACAAAATATATACTAACCAAATATAACAAACCACATCACAATTTTGATAGGCGAATGATGCATGAAAATGGTCATACCTTCTCTTCTTTGCAGCCATAATTTTCTTAAAAGGAGAGTTTTTAAACAACAGTAGTTCTATCATTCTTCTGAGTATATGAGTCTCAGTTCCCTCCATTAAGCAGTAGGATTTTCAATCAACCTAGAACAAATATAAAAATGACTCCTATCTCAGGGCAGTGTGGTTACAAATAGAAAAGCTTCGTTGTATGGGCATAAGAACTTCAGCACCTTCCACTCTCAGGACAACTATAGTCCTGGAAAACATTTGTCAGTACCCTTGGCAAGAATAAAGACAACTTTCTTTGGATGACACAGATGGCCAGTGGGTACCATTCTGAGCAAGAGTATGGTCTCCTAATTGTTATCAGTATAAATATAGATTCTCCCTCTATTTGCTGAAATCAAAATAAATTGAAAAAGAGAAAGCTCAGATGGAGCTACAATAGAGAGAAGAAAAAAGAGAAAAGGAAAATGAATGAGAGAGACAATTTTAGAATGTCACTTTTAGTTTATGAAATATGAATTCTATACAGGCTTTTTGCAAAATTAGAATTCCCATTTTAATTTCTAAGTTCTATTAATCAGAAAATATTCAATCACCTGGTGATCTCCAAGAGTTGTGTGGTGTGACACTTTATTTTATTTTTTGTTTACTGTAAGTTAGATGCTTTATACTGCTCCCTAGCTTTAAATAATTTACATATATGAGTTATCTGTAATTTAGCTATTATCATACAATATTTCATTTTTATTTTAAAGTCACATTTTTTTTTTTTGAGACAGGGTCTCGCTTTGTAGTTCAGGCTGGCTCTGAGCTCACTATGTAGTCCAGACAAGCCTGGAACTCAGCAATCCTCCTGTCTCTGCCTCCCGAGTGCTGGGATTACAGGCGTGAGCCACCATGCCCGGCACTGTGGTATGTGGTATTGATGGCTGGCGGGCGTGAGTCTCCACGCCCAGCATTGTATGTGGTTTCCGGGGATTGAACCCAGGACCTTGCGCTTGCGAGGCAGGCGCTGGAACCTCTGAGCTAACCCTCCGGCCCACACATTTCTTTTTTTAAAAAATCAGTTCTATTTATTATGAACAAGCATTCAAATGATGTTTCTCGAGTCATGTTAAAACGTCAAATTTATTTTTCTATTTTTATTTTATTCAAGTTGACTTACCAGGAGTTTAGATCATATCCTTTCTAGAAATATAGTTTATTGGTACCTCAGTTCATAAACTTAATTATTTCCATGACTCAGAAGATCCCCAGAGTGATACTCTTTACACCACGCAGAGCTTCTTATTGGTTGCAAAGTCTTGCTGAACCCTTGTTTTAATGACCACACTGTTCATAGAAAGAAGCATTTGTGAATTGATGTATTAATATACAATTTAAAATTTACCTTTACTTACTCTTAGTAAACCAATTCATAGTACAATATTACAAATAAATTTAGCATTACTAATTTTGTTACTTACACATTTCCAGTTTGGCTTTGACAGTGGTACTATTGGATAAAGCAGATTTTTCAGCTCTGAAGCAGTATCACTGTAGTAGATGCTGTTTATTTAAGCAATTTATTACTGTTGAATAATAAAAGTTATTTCAGGGCCGGAGATTTAGCTCAGTGGTTCCAGTGCCTGCCTCGAAAGCACAAGGTCCTGAGTTTGATCCTGGTAACCACATAGACTGCTGGGCGTGGTGACTCACACCCACCAGCAACACATACCACAGTAAAGGGCGTGGGGGCTCACGCCTGTAATCCCACCACTTGGGAGGCAGAGGCAGGAGGATTGCTGAGTTGGAGGCTTGCCTGGGGTCCATAATGAGCTCAGGGCCAACCTGAACTACAAAGAGAGACCCTGTCTCAAAAAAAGTTATTTTATCTCTAAATTATTCTCATATACATTTAACTTGATTATTTCCCTAAAACATTCCTGATAGGTGAGAGGATGAAATGCTATCTGTGGGAAATATCTATCTATGCAGGAAACTAAATTTGGGATTGCTCACTACAGCTTAAGTGTATTGGGTGACTTATAAGCAAGATTCCAGGCTAAGCACTTTATAAGTAACCTTTTCTCTAATACTTTCCAAGTTTTCCTGAGTAAGGTGCTATCATCACCTCCGTGTTACTGATGCAGATAATAAGGTTAACTTCAGGAGAACAGAGAATCAGCAGTCAGGAGTTAGCATTGAAATCTGGACAATCAGACTACAAGGAGTTCACTATTCTGCATATAGAATGATAAAATGTGTTTGCATACAAGCATTTTTTTACAAGAAGGAAGAACTTTCCTTGTAGCTTTGTGTTTTGGATACATACTGCTACATTTTGCATATAATATCACCTTTTGTATCACAACAAAAGACTCACAGGTGCAACCATTCCAAGAAGAGTTTCTTTTGTGAAAAATAATTGCAAGAATGCTCCAATTTTTTGAATGACTGACACACAGATTTTAAAAAGCAGAAATTAGTGGGCCAGAGATTTAGCTCAGTGGTTCCGGCGCCTGCCTCGCAAGCGCAAGGTCCTGAGTTTGATCCCTGGTAACCACATACAATACTGGGCGTGACTCGTGCCTACCAGCAATTAATACCACATTCTACAAATGCCGGGCATGGTGGCTCACGCCTGTAATCCCAGCACTCGGGAGGCAGAGGCAGGAGGGTTGCTGAGTTCGAGGCTTGCCTGAGCTAGATAGTGAGCTCAGGGCCAGCCTGAACTACAAAATGAGACCCTGTCTCAAAAAAAAAATCAGCAAATAAATCCTTCTAAGGTATTAACAAATTAGTTGTTGCCAAGAGAAGAAGATTTCTGATTTCTTATTGAAAGAATATCACCTCAAATATTATGTTATATAGCTTGATATTTTGGATACCAAAAGTCAGAAATTATTTTTGTTAGTAAATCTGTGATGTATCAGAAAAAATAGTTTCATTCATTTTGTTTGTTTCTTATCAAAGAAAATGATACAAGAGTATTTAGTTCCTGCTTTTTTAAATAAGCACACAGCAAAATGCTTTTTTTTTTTCCCCCCGTCTGGGGAATGCAATCCTTGTCTGCGTATAATGAAACAGGAAGAGCTCTCAGCTGTCCTTGCCCTTTGGTGAACATGAATGGACAACATCTACCACAATGTTAAACAGAGAAGGAAGTGACATGTTAGTTTAATGAATAATACAGCTACTGGCAAAATCAATTGAAAAACACTCTCATTGGTTTCAGGAGCTTTGTTCAAGATATAATTCATAAAGCTCATGGACTCAAGGTGACTTCATGAAGTTCACTCAGGACAACGTCCAGAAGTAGAAGAGTGGCCACTCAGAAAAAGGGCAAGAAGATTTATTAGGTCACAGGTGACACACAATGTTCTCCATAC
>PVIC010023646.1:0-26678 GCA_004025085.1 Thryonomys swinderianus | reverse complement strand
AGAAACATTTAAGAAGATGTATTTATATAAAGGGATGTTGGGGGTTATTTTTCCTACAGTAGGTGAATATATATTTCAATATTTTAATCTTTCATGCCCCAAGTCCCTGACAGACAACTATGTCTCTTTGTACATTCTTGTCTCCTGGATTCCACGAGTGTAAGAACTGGGGTTTTTCTATCCTTTTCAGATTGCCCAAATACATATTCCTCCATGTTCCAAAGGACATCAGAACCACATGAATGATAAACCCACTAGAATCAATGTGGAATTCTGCATTTCCTGGACAGCTAAATAGTTTGCTCTATCCACTAAAAGGCAGTCTTTGATTTTAAAGTAACTTTTTTTTTTTTAGAAAGAAACTGGAAAGAATTGACATTAAAAGAGAAGTGGACTGGAAAGCGTATATCATTATTTGAAAAAGTATATCATTAATTGGAAATACTCCCTGACAACATTCAGCTCATGCTGAAGAGTTACTAAAATTGGTATCATTGTGTCCTATATTAACATAAAGTCATCTGTACATATGGCAGTTAAAAGAAATAATTATTTCCCCTCATCTGAGAATATTTATGAAATAAGTTGAAAATATTTTTCAGAAAGAAGGAAAGAAATTCCTTTCAAGAGTGAAAAATATACTTGCTTTAGAATTCACTTGGAAATCACCAGGATCTAAGTTTACTAACCACAAGATCATAGTTTAAATTTCACTTTAATTGATGGATTTTAATAGAAGTGTTTTTCATTCAAAATGTCATTTTCCATGAGACAAACTTCCCTATCAAAGCCCTTTCTGCACCACTAATCTCTTGCTTGTTTGCAGTGTGTTTTAAGCGTAGTCTTAGCCAGGCGTGGTGGCTCACCCCGGAACACCAGCACTTGGGAGGCCGAGGCAGGAGGATCACTGGAAATTCAAGGGCACCCTGAGCTACACAGCGAGTTCAAGGTCAGCCTGAACCACACTGTGAGCCTGTCTCAAAAAAAAGGAGTAGTGTTAAATTCATAACAATAAAGATGATTGGCTCCTGATCAGCCAAACCCATAAAGTGAAACCCCACAAAACAATTCCAGGTAGCCTTTGGACTGCCCAAAATGGGAACGTTGGGGCAGAGGGGGAAATGGGGAGCAGCTTTGCCTTCCTGCCTGTGCGTTTCTAACACAGAATGAATGTGCATGTTTGTAAAATATTAATGTGCATTTCCTAAGCATTCGCCAGCTGATAAGGGGAAACGGCTCAAAAATAAGCTGCGGGCCAGAAATACACAGAGAAGCCGGCTTGGGATTCAACATTTTCCATAGATAATCCACCACAGATAATCTGGTTCTATAACTAAATTTAAGCTTCTTCTAGTATTTATCTCCATCTGATGTACTGTACTATAAATGGCTGAGACTTTGCTTTGTCAAGAACAACACGACACCTGTCGGGTCGAGTCACCACCGTGCGGGGGCTGGTCCCTGTTCCCACAGAGACCACAGCAGCTTTCCACACGAGCCTCAGGTGAGGGCAGGGGCTTCCAGCAGAAACCAGCTGTGATCACACCTAGGCGCTCG
Organism: Thryonomys swinderianus; assembly: GCA_004025085.1. NCBI lineage: Eukaryota > Metazoa > Chordata > Mammalia > Rodentia > Thryonomyidae > Thryonomys > Thryonomys swinderianus. The sequence continues at coordinate 25,121 of PVIC010023646.1, read as the reverse complement.
AACCAGTCCAGTGGCTCCCGCCCACTCGGTCACTTTCAGCTGCTTCGAGCCACTGCAAAGGGAAGAGAAAGTCCAGACCCCCAACTGTATTTCTGCCAGGGAGGCAGCTCAGCGGTCGAATCCTGCCCAGATGAGTCAGGCCCTGGGGTTCAATCCTCACTACTGCGAAAAAGAGTAAAAGTTTTTAAAAGTTACATTAAAAGCTTGATGCCATAGGCCCTACTTTGCTTACGAGACTCTTTTTCCACCAGAAAATGAATGAATCACCCACTTCCTCACATACGTATGTCAGTGGGGGAGTCTCTGCTTTGCCCCTCATTTCATCCCTGACGGCGCGACTTCCCTGGTGCCAGAGAAACATGATCCATCCAGCTGGTGAAGGACCCGTGGGCAGCTCGCTCCGGTCGCACGAAACGGGGCTTCGGTCTGGGAGGCAGACGCGTGGGAGCAGAGACCGGGCCCCAGTGCCCAAGCCTGGCACTATGACCGCGACGGGGGTGGGTGCTGCCCACACTTTCGCCTCTCTCTACCTCAACCGCGGCAGTGTGGTGGTGCGGGTAGGGGCTCGGGACCTTGGACAGCTGCTGCCATCAAATCAGGACTTCTCTCCTGCGTGCCAAAGGCGAATCCGGCCTTGTTCACAGGAAACGTGCATAACGGAGTCTCAGTGAATCCGACGGAATAATGCTGTGCAAGTTCCCTGGCCTGCACCACGCCGGGCTCCCGAGGCTGCGCCCCCACTCCTGCCAACCAGGGTGGCACACTGAGTTCACACGCTGAAGCGTCACCCGCAGCTGCCGAAGAGCGAAGAGCGGGGCTTTCTGTGGACACAGTCAAGGTGAAGTGAGGGGGGCGTGTGCCCCTGACTCACTCCGACCCGCGTCCTTAACAAAAGGGGGAACTTGGACAAAGAGACAGCGATAGAGGGGACAGGACGTGGCAAGCGGGGAAGAGGGCCACCCGCCAGCCACGGGGACCGCTCCTAACAGGACCCAGAAGGAACAAGCCCTCCTCACCCAGAGCCTCCAGAGGACAAAAGAAACCCCCGCTCTTCCCATACTCCTAGCACTCGGGAAGCTGAGGAAGAATTGCGAGTTTGAGGCCAGTCTGGGCTTCCCCGTGGGGAAAAAAAAGGAGAGAATGAAAAGAGGAAGAGGAAGAGGAAGGGGAAGAGGAAAATGACACAGAGGAGGAGGAGGATCAGAAAAGAACAATCCATCCACTGCTGAAGCGAGGGCGGTGCAGAGTGCGACCAAATTAAGTCCCCTCGCACCCTCCCCAGCGGGCGCCATGACAGCTCCCTGGGCAGCACGGCGTCCCCCAGTTTCCCAACACCGGGCAGGGGCAGGATGACCCTCAGCGGCCCCGGGGGGCCTTACCACCACGGCAGGGCACAAGGTCGCAGCCCCTTTGAAGGGCGCAGACGCACTTACATGGCTCTGCTACCCTCCCGGGTGGCTGAGGTGCCATCTGCACCGTGAGTGTCGCTGCCCGTGTTCCCGTCGGGCTGAGGGCTGGAGTCCTCCCAGCCGCCACGGGGGTGCTGGCACACATGCCCGCCGGCCCCTGCACACGGTCACTGCTGCAGACGTGGGTCTCGGGCAAACTCGCGTGAGAGCTCGAGATCGAGGCTCCGAATGATGACAGGAGGAGACGGTCGACCGGGGGGCAAGCGTGGGCATCTGCATGCGGCCACGGTCGCCACACCGCGAGAAGGAGCCTGGGGAATCCACCACTGAGCTGTACCCGGGGACACTCGGTTTCCCAGTCGGCCTCGGAGAGGCACCGCGTGCTGCTGCAGGACGAGCCGCCCTCCAGGCTCTGCAGACAAGGTCATTCCCTCCTGTCCACCCCGGGAGGAGCCCGGAAGCACTGACCACCACTGCGCACGCGGCCTGTACACCGCCCCACCCCGCGCTCTCCCCACCTCGCGGGGCTTCTGCCCTCGGGGAGAACACTGCTGCGAAGTCCGACCCAGGCGGCCCCTACAGAGCGAAGCCCTAAGCTGTCCACAGCTACGCCCCCTTCGGGGAGAACGGCGCCCGGAGACCTGGGGCGGATCTCAGGAAGAGGATTCCGGTGTCCTCGGCCGGCGTCGCTGACGGAAGCGGCCCAGACGGCGTGCCGAACGCCAAGGCGGGCCAAGCAAGAGTGCGGGGCCAGGAATCCCAGGAGCCCTGCTTAGGACGTAGCAGGCATATATTAAGTAAATGCTTTATGCTACTAAAATAGGTCTTTTATTACCTCGAGCCCACCCCCTCCCTGCCGATAATCGTAAATGCCGCCAGGGTTCTGTGTAGAACAGTGTTCCACGGTTAGAGGCAAAACCTTGGTCCGACTGGCTCATCGCCAACTCCTGAGTCCGACTGTCTTTCCAACCACAGGAGTCCCTCCGCAGGACCCGTCAGGACTGGTTCCGGCTACTTGGTGGCTTCCTTCCGGGGTCTGTGTCATGACGGCGACAGTCAGCGACTCCCTGCAGGCCCTCAATGATTAGAAAGGGACCCAAGGGTCCCCTCAGAGTCAGCCTAATAAAATCAAACCGGACACACAAAACAAGCACAAACCAAGTCAAGCTCTTTGCCACAGGGCGGCTCCCAGCTTGCTGTTAAGACAGCGGTCCATGGGACAAATCATCAGATTACAAGCCTGGGGAACTATCAATAACCACTCGATCGTATTCATTAGAGGCTGGGTGGAATATGGTTATCCATTTGAAATAATCCATGTGTTCCTGGAAGGCTTTGCATAAATCAAAATTTTCCAAATAAGAGAAAGCATTTGCTCGTTAAAGGGACCTTGAGAAGAACCCTATTTTAATGTCAGAAAGAGTGGCTAAATTTCTCCCTTTTACATAGATTTAAGTTCTTACATGTGAGATTTTATAAAAGAAGACCCCCATTACTGGAGATCTCTCTGACCCTGCCCATTACTGGAGATCTCAACTTCAACTGCATTATATGCTCGCTGCGTTTTTAAAAAGTTAGATCTCATAATAGGGGACGTGACCCTTGAGCTGATCCCTAAGTATGAGTTTATGTAGCAGATGGTCCTATTAGTCAGGGTCCTCCAGACGACCAGTGCACGGTTTCTAGGCGCATGTGAGACAAACGACAGACAGACAGACAGACAGACTGGTTGATTTAACGTAACTGGCTCACGTGATTGCCAAGGGTTGCAAATCAAGGGATCCGCAGGGCACTGGGACACACTGGAGACCCGGGAGTGGCGCGGGTGTGAGTCGTCTTGCAACACTCAGCCCTGGCGCGGCCCTGGGCTTTACCCGTCTGCGGGTTCCGACGGTCGCCCCCTCACACACCCTCGGAGACTCTGCACAGCGCCTGGCCAAGCATCTGTGCATCGGCGAAGACTCAAGAGACACAAAGTCCACACGGCACCGGCCACCAGGGCTTTCCACAAGGGAGCACGGGGAGGAGGTGCCATCAGGGAGCCAGGGTCTGCGGCCTTCCGGAAGGGAGACCCCCGTCCCACCGTGAGCAGCCCGCAGCCACAGGCAGACACACCCCCAGTCATCAGGCAAGGCGCCCCATGAATCTGAGGGGTGAAGGTTATTACATCTTGGCCCTCTTTGCTGGTCCAAAGTTCCTCTTCCCCATGATCCTGTTTGGACTAGGACTCCCTAAAAAAGGTGTCAGTGGTCTCCTTTCCCAGACCAGGAAGCTGCAGTAGGGCGAGTCTGAGCGGGGCGGTGACGCACTGTGAGCTGGAAGTCACAGTTCACCAGCTCCCCGGCCCTGAGACGCTGCGGGCTGACGGGCTCTGCTGGGCCTCTGCTGTCCCCCAGGCAGGCACAGTGGGGCGGCACCCGTATCGGTGGCGACAGGTGCGCGCCATTCTGACCTGGTGGCTTAGGTCCCCACCACGCCCCGGGACAGGCAGGAGGCAGCCACCTGCCTGCACCCCCAGAGCTACAACCTCCCCTTGCCTCCGCCCCGCTCGATGCAATAATCTGCTTTCGCCATATTTGCTAAAAATACACTTTGCTTCTCCGTTACACGTACTAATACATTCTATTTCAGGCCTGTTTGCATTCTTGCTTAGAAATACCCTTATGGGAAGCCGTGAAAACATGCAAAACATTCTAACCACATTCCCCTCGCAAAAGCTCCTCTCCACCCGCTGCGCTTAGCACACAAATCCCAAAAGCAAATCTTTCCACCCTGAATGGTAAGTGGCAATAGAGAAGAAAAAGCCAGAGAGGCAGGGAAAGGAAAGGGCCAATCAGGACAGAGGTTTGAGCACACCACGCGGGGAGTCCTGGCGCCCCCCACACACACCTGCCCTGCACAGCCACGGCCCACCCGCTGCCCAGCACTGTGAGCACAGAGGCGGCTGCAGATGGCCCCCTCCCGAGGCCACCGGACACACAGGAGCCCGCAGGCCACACGACGAGGCCACGGCGAACATTAGCTGCACACCCAGCCCCCTCAGCCCCAGACAGGCACCCCACCTCTGGGCCCGTTCCACAGAGCCGTGACCCCAGAGCAGCCCCCCACCCCGGGCTCATTTTCCTGCCCTACTGGCACGGGCTGTCTCGGCAGAGCAGGGAGCTGGCTGCCAGCAGCGCTGACTTTCCTGGCTTTTTCCGAGAACTTCAACCCTCTCCTGCAATTACGTGGGGAAATGACAGAGCTCTTCGGTGCTGCTGCCTTCCAGGAGGGCGGGCGTGGAAGCCCACGGCACGGCCCCCGTTCAAAGAGTGCTTGATTCAGGCCTCCTTCTCCCTGCTTCGCCCAGGGTCTCCTGCCACCGGCCTCCCTGCCCCCCACCGCAGTCCAGCCGCCTCCCTCCCCCTGCCAGGGACACGCGGAGGGAGCTGCCCAAGGCGGGGGCAGGAGCAGGACACAGCCCAGGGCCAGGCGCTGGAGAAGGGGAGGCCTGGGGTGCGGCCAGAGCCCCGAGCCCAGCCGCGCACTGCAGACGCCTTTCCTTCCTGTGACGACGCTCGCGGGCTGCCCAAGGCAGGTTCTGGGACCCAGCCGGAGGCCACACCTGACATCCACGGGGGCCACAGAGCTCTAGCTAGGCAACTGGCCACTTAAAAACTACAAAAATTAAACAGTGGCACACCCCCGTAATCCCGGCACCGAGGGGGACGGAGGCAGGAGGAACACAGTGCCAGTCTCACCTGGGCAACTTGGCGAGACCCCGTCTCAAAACAAAACACAAAAAAACGGTGGAGGCACAGCTCAGTGGCAGGGCTCCCTGGAGGACCCCCAGTACTACACAATTAATAACTGAATTAAATAAAAATTTTAGCTGGGCGTGGTGGCTCACGCCTGTAATCCCAGCACTCGGGAGGCAGAGACAGGAGGATTGCTGAGTTCGAAGTTTGCCTAGGCTACATAGTGAACTCAGAGCCAGCCTGAACTACAAAGCGAGATGCTGTCTCAAAAAATAAATAAATTAAAAAATTAAAAAATTTTTAAAAAGAAGAAAATATAAGATGAGACCATCACCCTCCACAAAAACTTCAGTCTGGGTCCCCATACGGCTGCACACCCCAGAGCAGAGAGCGGCGGGGGCCGGAAGAGGAAGCTGGTCCGTGTCACGGGAAAGGAGGCGCGGCAGGCATCTCCCTGCACGCGTGTTCTCTTTTGCACGCAGAGCTAGCACCGCAGTCTGGGCAGGGAAAGGACTTTAACAAGCCGGAAGTGCGAGATCCTCACTCAAAGGTGACAACAGTGGTGCCCCTTATCTAGGCTCTCCCCGGCCTGTGGCAAGGAGAGGCCCGCGCGGAGGCTGGGGGCCCCCTCTGCCGCCCGACGACCAGGGCCAGGCAGTCTCCTCGCAGGGCGGCGCCGGTGGGCTCCGTGGTCCGCGGCCAACAAAAGACATGCACACCCCAGGCGGGTTGCTGTGCGTGCCCAGCAGGCCTCTGGGCAAATCTGTGTGCGAGGACACCAGGGGTGCCCGGGAGGAGTCCTGGCCTCTGGCTTTTCATTTCTCTGCCACTCCCCTGAGCAGTATGTCCTGAACACGTCAGCGGCCGAGTCCAAAGAACCCGGTGCTTTGGAAAAGGACAGGAAATTCTATGATCCCAACTTGCTTTCCCGGAGCCGCAGGGAGGGCACAGGGGCTGGTGGCATCCACGTGTGAGCTGGCTCCCGGGGACGTCAGAACTCACGGGGATGCGGCGGGCTGACCTGAAGCCCCGCGGCGACCCCCGTTTCCACCAGCCTGTCTGCACGTTCGTGAGCTCCGGGCCTGACCTCGCTCCGCACGGCGGCTCTGCGGGGCGGGCTGGGGTGAGGAGAGGACAGAGCAGCAGCTGGTCTGCGGGTCCTCGGCCCTCTCTGCGGGGACGCTAAGAGGATTGCAGAGGTCACTGCTGCTTCTGGAACGCCCAGGCTTTAAGATGCCCTAAAAATACCGACAACCTCTCCCTCGGGGGAGACACAGTTCACTACGGTGGAGGTAAACACGGTACAGTCCGCAGGAAAGGTGGGACAGGGCAGGGGGTGTTCGACACCCCAACGGACGCCACTGAGGGCCGATCCGACACCGTCAGAGCCCCTCCGCACCCCGCTCCGTAACACACTGATAGCAGCGCCCCCTCCTGAGTCTCCTGGGCAGAGCGGGGAGACCCTGCCTGACCCCCAGTGCACTGGCTACGTGATTCTACCAAATGTACCTGCCAAATGCACGGCGCTGTAGAAGGCCCTACATCCCTTGAGTGTTTAGGGTTAGGTTACTTTGGCCGGGCGTGGTGGCTCACGCCTGTCATCCCAGCACTCGGGAGGCAGAGGCAGGAGGATTGCTGAGTTTGAGGCTTGCCTGGGCTCCATAGTGAGCTCAGGGCCAGCCTGGACTACAAAGCGAGACAGACCCTGTCTCCAAAAAAAAAAAAAAAAAAAGGTTAGGTTATTTTAGCACCAGAATTGCCAGTGAGGTGTAGATCGAGTCGAAGACGGGCCTGGGATGAGGGCTTCCCAGAGCCCAGCAGCGAACGGGTGGTCAGCCTCGCTTATCTCCCGCCACCAGGCAGGGGCTCTGGGGAGGCAGCGAACGGAGTACTTATCACAGCCATTGTTGAGAAACTGCTGCATGGAGCGATAACGAGAAGACTTAGCTGGAGTATTAGGGGGTTTATTGTTTCCATTTCCGCGCGGACAAGGCCCCGGCGCCCCGAGCGCCTTCCCCACACTCCCTCTGCCTTGGTGAGAAGCGAGCACTAACCCTGGGCTGGGCAGCCTCCCGCCAGGGGTAGCTCGGCACAGCGGAGGCTCAGGCGGGCGCAGGGGTGAGAGCCCCCCGGCCCCACAGCTGGAGGACGAGGCCAGTGGGGTACGAGAGGCATCACCTGCTGGAAAGACGACTTTTGAGCTGTCCGACACAACCCCCTGAACCAAAAGCCTGGGCTGGGGCTCGGCAGTCTGTGGCCACTCACAACACCACCCGCCTCGCCCAGGGTGACTCTGACGACGCTTGGGCTGGAGACTCACTGGCTTCTGCAGCCTCCGGAGCTACAGTTCCCTCCGTCAGTGAGACTTAAAGAAGACAGACTCCGTCAGACACAGTGTGCCCTCCGTGGTGGGCACTACTGCGATGATTATTACTTTAGCATAAGGAAAGCAGTAGAAAGCAGCCCAGGGGAGAAGCTGAAAGAAACCGGTGACTGCTACTGCACATCACCCAGAGGTTTACTGAGCCTCCCCTAAGGTCACACGCAGCTCATGAATCTGGGATGATGGACGTGTGCCACCTGTTGTTACACTGCAGATCTACGGTGTCTCCCAGACTCCCACTTACTCAGAAGCAGGTGACTTGGAAGGTGATTGGATCAAGCAATGAACTCAGCAGCGAGGCGGAGGGACCTGGTTGGCTGGAGGCAGGTCACTGGGGGCGTGGCCTGGAAGGATGCACTTCCCTCCTTCCTCCTGCCTTCTCTCTCTGCTTCCTGGAGCCATGATCCGAGCAGCTCTCCCCCAGGCCCTCCACCATTCCCTTCCTGCCTTGAAGCCACACTACCATGGGCTGAGTCCTCTAGAAACCGTGAGCCACAATCTACACCTCGTGTCCTTTAAGTAGCAGATGTCAGTTATTTTGTCCCTGTGACAAGAAAGTGACTAAGACACCCGTGATCCGGGTTTCAAGATGATCTCCACTAACTCTGATTCCTCAACCATCCTGGAGGTTTGGAATCTCAGACCTAAGGAAACGTAATGTTCAGACTGATGATATCTGGAATACAAGACACAAAGCAAGAACACACGGGAAGAATTCCATCTTGGATTCCATGCTGCTGTTACCAAATCAACTCTGACACAGGTCCTGAGGTCCTGCGGCAGCCGAAAGAGAAAACACTTATCAATTATTGTGTCCCCATGAGTGTCCAGGAGATGACCCCTCCACCTCCCTCCCTTTCTGTCTCTGACTTCCAAGGCCCTGGGTGTTCTAACTTGGACCCTGAGCATCCCTCAGGGGTCCCTGTGGTGAAGTCTGGTCCCTAAGAAAGCAGTACGGGGAGATGGTGGAGCCCCCTGTCCCTCCTTCCCTCTTCATGGCAATGAGGTGAGTAGTTTTGCTCTGCCAGGCATCGGCCCTCACTGCCACCCAGTGACCCAGGCCTAAAAGCAGAAGGTCCACTGGATCACAGACTCGACCCTCTAAAACTCTAATCCAAAATGAACCTTTTCTCTTCATAAGTTGACTGTCTCCTGTATTTGTTACAGGAACAGAAAACTGACTCGCACACCGTCTGTCCTCCTGACAGCCTCACACTCTAGGGAACCCCCTTCTCCTCAGCCTTGTCTACATCCTCTTCCCTGGCCCCCTGTCTCTCCGAGCCTGGCCACCAATCCCCTTCTTCCTGTCGGAAGTCTGTTTTCTTCCTAGTGAGCCCGGGCTCCAGGCTCAGGGCTGACTCCCATCTCCAGCGCCTTAGCACCACATCTGTACACCCTCACTGGACACTTCTCACCTCTCGAGAGTGAACGGTTCACTCACAAGGTCCCTCAGCTTCTGCTCCTGTGACTCCGCTTTCCTGCCACCCCGCAGGCCCGAGGGCCGGGCACAGAGAACGGGGCTGGATGTGCCCCTCGTGAGGGCTCACGGGGCAAGCAGGAGAGAGTAGTGAGTCACCTCAAACCAAGTTCAAAGGAGGCTACAAAAATAGATGGAAACACTTGTAACACTGAATATCAAATGACTCCAGTTTCATCTGGCACTTTGAGACAAACCAAGAAAATATGAACCTTTATTAGAGTCCCAAAATAAAAAATTCTGACATGATAAGAGGAACTTTTCTAAAGAAATATAACATCTTTTTTGAATAAGAATCTAACTTCACACTAATTATACAGTATCTTTATTTCATTTTCCAGCTCCATTATACAGTCGCGTTGTAATTACCCTTGTCCTGAAGATCCTCTGCAGGCCCATGGAACTTCCTCCTTTGTTCCGGAGAAGCCGGAAATAAAAGCAGGCTCCGTGGTGTCTTAGCACGTTTCCCATTTTCCAGACGTGCTAAGGTCCTGCTCATCTGGTCACCCACGCCATCGATCCGGGGTTCACTCTGGACTCCCCTCCCCCCTCCATGGAGCATGTGTCACCATGAGCTCCCACGATCTCTGCTCCCCACACCGGGCTCAGATCCGCGCTGTCCTCCCTGAGCCTCCCTCTCCTTAACCCCCTGCAGGCCGAGCTCAGGGGGGTGCCGCCCCTGCCCGGGGCCCTGTCCACTCTGCTCCCTATCTGACACGAGGAGTCACACAACATGCTCCCCGTGACACATCTGACCGCAGAAGAGAGGAAAGAGGCTACCTCCCCACCCATCACGAAACAATAGTAAGAGTTCTCCGCCTCTGGTCCAAAAGAAGCTAAAACTTGATGCAATACCTATCAAAACTAGAAAAAAAAAGAGACCCAGACATTTGCACACTTGTGTTCACAACAGCTGAAATACAAGGCAACTCATGTGCCATAGACAGACAATACAATGGAATGGAATAGTATTCAGCCTTGAAAAGGAGAAATCCTGATACCTGCTGCGACATTAAGGGATCAATTTTAAGAACCTTCTGTTAACAGAAATAAACCAATCGTGACAAGACAAATACGTAGATGTGGTTCCTGGAGTTGGTAAAGCCAGAGACAGAAACTAAAATGGTGGCAGCCAGCTGCTGGAGAGAGGAGGACTGCGGGAGCAACGGGCAGTCTCACTTTTGGAAGATGAGGAGCTTGGAAGCTGGGTGGTGCACACGGCTCTATAACAATGTCTGCGTTGCTGAATGCCACTCGGGTCCGACACAGTTAAAACGGCAGCGTTTATAGTACACTTTACCACATTTTTTAAAACTGGCTCAAAAGAAAAATGCGCTCATGGGCCAGAGATTTAGCTCAGTGGCTCCAGCGCCTGCCTAGCAAGCACAAGGGTCCTGGTTCGATCCCCAGTAACCACATACAACAATACTGGGTGTGGTGACTCACGCCCACCAGCCATCAGTACCACACACCGCAGTGCCGGGCGTGGTGGCTCACATTTGTAATTCCAGCACTCGGGAGGCAGAGGCAGGAGGATTGCTGAGTTCAAGGCTTGCCTGGGCTCCAGAGTGAGCTCAGGGCCAGCCTGAACTACAAAGCGAGACCCTGTCTCAAAGAAGAAGAGGGGGTAAGGAGAGGGGAGGGGAGGGGAGGGGAGGATTAACTGAACATCTGTAAATGCTCAGGCGAAATTCTGCATGTAACAGACACATGACTACGGTCACCCCAGGGTCTGACACGAGGGTCTCCAGTGCTTTGGTCCAGTGGCCTCGGCCCCGGACCTGCCCACCTCCACCAACAGGTCGCACCACAGGCGTCACCCGCCACACTCACTGACCCTCCCCTTCCTCACGTGGCCTGGCACACACACACTCTCCTCTGGGCATCTGCGGGGTCCTGCCCTCCACAGACACTTGCAGACTCTGCTCAAGCAGAGGGCTGGCACAGGGAGGACGTTCGCACGAACACAGCAGTGCAAAGAGCGAAACGGAGACGGAGGAGACAGAACAAGGAGAAAGCAGCAGCCTGACCCTCAAGGCAGACAGGACGGGTCTGGGCAGGGGAGGCTGGAGCCGGGAGCAGACGCGCAGGCGGGCCTGTGCCGCTGTGGCCGCTTTCTCGTCCTGCGGGACGGAGCCCTGAGACACATCCCTGGCCCTTTGCTGCAGTTTTTCTTCTGAGACAGGGTCTCCCTAAGTCACTATATTCCCTGGGCTGAGTTCAACCTTGCAGTCCTCCTGCCTCAGCCTCCCAGAGTGCTGGGGTTACCGGCGTGTGCCGCCGAGGTTTTAAACACAGGAAAGAAAACACGGCAAGGTAAGGTGTAAGGCGCAGGGAACTTCCGAGGCTCTCGGGGCAGACAGGACCTGCCCACCACTGAACGGCACATGGGCATCCATGGCGCACAAAGCACGAGGAACGGCTGGCACGTCACCCGTCTCCAGAAATACCCTCACCCCTTAGGAAGCGAGTCCAGTGTACTGTGTCCTGGACAGCGGGACAGAGACGGCTCAAACTGCATTAGCAACCAGTTACGCCCAGAAGCACGTTTATCCACGCGTACCACGTCTCCCCTTCAACTGTGCCATCAGTAGAGAAAGACACGGGCTCCCCGCACAGGTGCAGAGCGGGGTGGACCTTTCTCAACTCTCAAGAACTGCAGAGCTTGGCAGCCCGCTGGGCCTGATCCTGCTGATCCTTGGGCTCCGGCTGCTGAGCCTGCGCGGGAGGACCCAAGCGTGTTCCCAGCGCCGGAGAGGCGTGGTCTGCTCCACCCCGGCCCCTGCAAAACAGTTCCACCACCCTGAACAAGATGTTTGTGGCTCAGACGTCCAAAGAGAACACACAACTCTCACGCCCAGGAGTTCAAATGGAAGAGAACGGACCTAAAGGAAGCTGCTGCCACGGGTACCCAGGCGCACAGTGGAGAGCGGCCACCGCTGGGTGCTGTAGTCTGGGCACAACACGTGCACAGCGACCAAGGATGCCACCCAGCCTCAAGCTACCGTTCCACCCAGCCCGTGCCAAAGGAGAACTCCAAACAAGCAGGTAGAACAATAATGTGCCAGGCACGCGTGGGGCAGGAGTAGAAAAGAAGGCAGGCGAGCGGACCAGGGAAGAGGGACCCAGCACTCGCACGCACACCGTGGCTCTGTTTGAAGGGGTGGTGGCATCACCTGCACCCATGGCGTACCTCCAGCGAGGCGCGCTCCTGACCCCGAGGTCTGCAGCGCTGGAACACACTCCAGACAGCCCCTCTGCAGGAAGCAGCACACTCAGTAGGCAGCGCGACAGCGACTGTGTTCACCGTCCGTGTGCAGAAAGGCTGGGCAAACACATCCAGCCTAACAGTGGTTTTTTTTCTAAGTGGTGGGATTAGAACTGACTCTTAATACCCTTCTTCAAGACTTTATGTATCACACAAAGAAAAACCCAGTACACTGCCTAATGCAGAGCAGAACCCCTATAGGCCCCCCACAGAAAGTCGATGGTTTCAAAAGCATTATAGAAAATCATGATCAAACTCGGCGGGCAGATGCAGACCTCGGAGCTGGCTGTGTTTATAGGATAATGGACATCCTGAGACAATCTGGCAAACGTCATTGTCTGATTATTTACTAACAGGTGAATTTTTGGAATCACTTCAACATTGTGTTTGGATCTAAAGAAAAATCTAAAAAAAAAAAAAAAACAAGCAAAATTTTGCCATCTTTTTTTTTGCCAGGATTCATCTATTTTTTTGAATATCAAAATAAGCTCCAGAAATGTTTAATGCTTAAGAAAAATAACCTAGTAAACCAAAAAAGTAACAACATGGGGGGGAATTTTAAAAATAAAATCTTCCTGGAACACCAAGGTCCCGGGAAGAACTGATTATACACAATGGCTTAAAAAGAATGATTTAATGCATGCATTTTCCAAATCCCTTGAAAGGGCCATTTCTACTAAATTGTTCTCTAAGTACAATATAACATTATTTTCTCGAGAAGGTGCAAATTTTAAAATTGGGTTCTTAAAATCTTATGCAATAATATTATATTATATTAAAAGTAAACACTTTTGCAAAAGCTTTTTATTCCATTAGCTTTTCCCAGAAGGAAATTCACAGGGTCTCTACAACACAGGCTATCACAATGCAGGTAAGTGTTCATGAGTCAGTGATTCCCGGGACAGGCCTGTCTTCCACTGTCCACGTCCGTGGCAGGGGTGGCAAACCAGGGAAAGGACACAGTGCAAATGTCACCCTGGCTGCGGGCCAGGCTGAAGCAGTAAACGCACTGCTGCCAGCCCGTGTCCCGGAGGAAGGCCCGGCTCTTGGCAAACAGTCCGTCACTTATTTGTGTGGGCTGAAATCCAGAGACGCTCCGTCTGCAGGAAGAGCGGAGGGTGGGCAGCTGCCACCTGAGAACCTAGAAGGCTGGGTTTAATTCAGGAGTATAAAAATGCGGGGTGGTTTTGGCTCCCTAAATAGAAACGAGGCCATGTTCCCATTACACAGGGTCCCTGCAGGCTCAGCAGGCGGCAGACTTCAAGGGCCCCAGACCTCGAGCATCCGCCCGACAGATCCTCACCTTTCTTCACCCATTTCCTCGTCAGCGGGGAACCCGCTGATCTTCATTCCCTCACAATCTCTCCCTACAGAGAAATTCACTTCATTTCTATCAGCATTGATTACCCACTCTTCCCAGGCAGGGCGCTGTGTGAGCTGCCGGGGCAGACGGGATTGAGGACCGGAAAGAAGCTGCTGAATAATGAATAAGAAGTGTCACCAGCCCTCCAGCGCCTCATTATCTGCTCGCCTGAATCCAGTAAGAAAAACAACCACATGAAAGGGTGGCAGAGATAGGCTCATTCTTCTCAAACCTTCTGGAAAGTCTGGTTCAGTCAGGAGAGGGTGTGGCCTCGGATGTGAGTCCCGAGCAGACCCCAGGCCCTGCAAGCCCAGACTACTCCCCAGGTACGGCGGGAAGCCTAGGGGCCATGGGCAGGTAAGGCACTGACCCAACGGCTGGCCAGTCCTGGGAAGTGTCAGCCTGGCTCTCTCGATGCCCCATGGCACCCTGCGAAAACTGCTCCTCCTTTTGAAGTCACCCCTGAGCCTTCCGAGCCCACCTCTTCCCTGCAGCTGGGAGCCGAGATCATCCCAACAGAGAGCCTCTGGAAGTTCCAGTCCCACCGCTGCCCTAAACCTGCAGCCCGGCTTTATTTTCATTTTAAAAGCACATTTTAAAACATACTTGAGGGCCAGGGCTTTAGCTCAGTGGTTCCAGCTCTGCCTCACAAGTGCAGGGTCTGGAGTTGGATCCCCAGTACCACATACCGCAACCCTGGGAGTGGTGGCTCACGCCTGTCATCCCAGCACTCGGGAGGCAGAGGCAGGACGATGGCTGAGATCCAGGCTTGCCTGGGCTACATAGTGAGCTCAGGGCCAGCCTGAACTACAAAGGGAGACCCTGTCTCAAAAAAACTTGACTAAAATAGGTGTATCCTAGAAAAGACACACATGGTGTGTTAATATCAGTATGCTGGTATTTGTAAGATGTCACAGCGTAGAGGAGCTGGTAAAGGGTATATTAGATCACTTCATGTCACGCCTTCAGCATGTGTAAATCTATAATCATCTCAATAAAAATATCCACAGAGAAACAAAGAACATAATGTCCAAGCTTCACTGTATAAGACCTATCAAGAGGCCAGCTACTCCCAGGTGATACACAAACTGCATCTGGCTTCTGCAGTTCATTGTTCAGGGAATGTACACGCCATCCTCTGATGTGCTACACCAAACACTATGCAGTCTTACTCAGCTAATATTCTCAAAAATGGGCAATTATGAGAGAAAAGTCATGTAGCCAGACGTTATGTAACCCGTGACTTCACTTTTGAACAGGTGAAAAATGTTTAGATGAACGTTAAATAACTGCACTACGTAGGCTGGGCTATTCCAATAACCTATCTGCTCTGATTCCCAAATGTCAAGAAGACACGAAGGTGGACCCCACCCCCACCCTCAGCTCCTCCTGTTCACTCCCCATTAAAAGCCAATAGCATCTCTCCACACAATGATAAACAAGTTTCCCAAGAGGCAGAGGAGCCCACATTTCACTCTGATATGTAGGAAGCCACCTCATTGTACTGGGCTTGCTTCAAAAATAGTTTTCAAAACCCCTTGTGTCTGGAACCCCTTAGGCAGAAAGTTCCAGAAATCTTAATCAAATACGCTCCCAAGCTGTGACAACTCTCTCGTGCATGTTACTTGCCGGGCAGCTGTTACTTGTGCAGAACAAATGTGGCCCTCAACTACCATGGTGACCTTCCTAAGACACAAAAGGCCCAACGACACAATCCCCAGACACAAGAACTTCCCAAAAGGCAGAGGCATAAAAGAAGGACAATCACTGGCATCTCGCTATCTCATTTTCTACTTAGAACAGCCCCTAACTACAAAATCTTATCAAACGTACTTTTTTAACCTAATGTTTTAAATGAAGTGACTAAGGTGAACTCTCTAAAATATCTGTCAATTCTTAGTAATGAGATTGATGATTCAAGATTACCTTTTTCTTGTCTCCTATCTGCTTCCATCAGTTGTAGGTAGCAATTTTTAAAATAAGGAAGAAAGTGTGGGTCATGAATCAGAGAGGCAAGGTTACAGCTCAGCCTGACCCTCAGTGAGTAACCTCGGGTCCAATCTCCCTGAACCTCTCTCTCTTTCTATAACCCCACACGGTAGAGCCAATGGGTCAATTAAACGTGACAGCCTGAATAACTGTGGCCACTGCTCAAAAATGCAACCTCTTTTAGATTTGTTAAAGTGGTTTCAAAAATACAACTGGCTCAGTCATTACAAACTAACAAGCAAAGTGAATTTGGGGGGGGTGGTTATCAAGAGAATTTTAACTACCTGCAAAAATCCCTAAATTCTTAGGTCATTGGAACGTACCTATAACTAAAAGACCTGCTACAGAGATGGCCAAGCTGTATGAGCAGCTTCTTTCATTTTCATGGGAGCTGGTGAAGAAATGCTGCTACATTATCTTATCCTTCAATTAGATGCCCATCAGAGCATTACATTGGGTTCCACAAACACATCGCTTACTTTTCTGTATTTTTACTTTAGCATAATGAGAGCTGGCTGTGCATCTCAGTACTTTTGCCTGAGGGATACAGGAAGCAGTCATTGTGTTTATAACCTTGGTATAAGGAAAACGAGGGTGTGTACATGTGTGCAAAAGTGTCAAACTGGGATTTTCACCCACATGACACCCTGTCAAACAGGTTTTGTGTATGTTTACTGAGCTTCACAGAAGATATAATGCACCCACACCTCTAGGATTTTTTAAGTTTTCTTTTGTTTTTTTCTGGTAGAGGTAACCCAGTTCAGTACAGTGACACATGAAAAATCAGATTTGCATGTTTTGGAAGAAGTCAAAAGTGAATTATCCCATTTATGCATGGATGATGAAGACTATCTGTTATGGTAAAATACATGTTTTCATAACAGAAAAATAGTGGGGGTATATGATGATGATGGTGGTGATGACGATGATGACAATGTTGATGCTGACTATGTCAGCCAAAGCTCTGTGACAGTGAAATGGACCAAGAATCAACTGATATAGAGACAGGAAATGCAGATCTCCTTGATTCAAATGACAAAAAAAATGTGAGTAAACATTTGACTAGTTGAAAGCTTGTGAAATGGTCACACAACCAAATGCAATGATCTAATGTTAGAACTAAGTCTGAAAATATAGTAAGGGTCTTGACAGGGGTCAAAAGTATTGGAGAGAATACCAACATTGCCATTCTGTGATGGAAATTACAACAGATGAACTGTTACAAAATGCTGTGCAATACATAAAGGCTAAAATACAAGTAAAACTCTCTGTATGCACCAATAGCCATATTCAAAAATGTATTATGACACCTCTCTAACTGAAAGCATTTATAGGTCTGCTGTACTTAGTAGGGATTTTTCATGGTAATCACAAGAATGTAAGGCTTATGGAAAAGCAGTGAGTCAAAATATGGCATAAAAATTTATGCCCTTGCAGGTACAAAGACTTACTATTTCAATTTAGACACTAAGATCTGGAACTAAACTACCAGGTCCTTATTCACATAGTAATAAGCTGAATGATGTTAATAGACTTGTTGCTCCCATGTGACATTTGACAATTGGTTTACCAGTTTCCAATTGATGTTATACTTATGCTAACAGAGCACAAGTTGACCAGCATAGGAACTGAATACAGGAACACAGCAGAAATTCCAAATGAAACGTTGCATTTTCAAAACAGAGAACTGTACAGACAATCTTTGGATTTCAGAAAGATTTACATTGGACTAGTACACAGCAAAGAAAAACAATTGGTACTGCTCATGCCAACAATGCACCATGATAGAATTATTGACAGGAAAGTTTCAACAAAACAGTAACCTGAGATGGAAACTTTCTATAACAAAACCAAAGGCAGAGTAGATTCTAAGTTATGCAGCAACTGTGATGTCACTCAGAACACAAAAGCATTGGCCAATGGTTCTTTTACTTGATCCTAAAAATGTATAGCATAAATAGTTTGATATTTTATGAAGAAAATAGCAAGTGCAAAATACCATAGAGAAATTTTTTTAGAAGACTGGTACTGGAACTCATTAAAGATCATTTACAAGCAGAAGAAAACCAAATTCTTTTTGCCCAAGGAACTACATAAAAATAATTGTGAAGGGGCCAGAGATTTACCTCAGTGATTCCGGCACCTGCCTCGCAAGCGCAAGGTCCTGAGTTCAATCCCGGTAACCACATACAATGCTGGGCGTGGAGACTCATGCCCACCAGCAATCAACACCACATACCACAGTGCCAGGTGTGATGGCTCACGCCTGTCATCCCAGCATTCAGCAGGCAGAGGCAGGAGGATTGCTGAGTTTGAGGCTTGCCTGGGCTACATAGTGAGCTCAGGGCCAGGCTGAACTACAAAGCGAGACCCTGTCTCAAAAAAGAGGAGAGGAGAGGAGAGGGGAGGGGAGGGCAGGGGAGGGGAGCAGAAGGGAGGGAAGGGGAGCGGAGGGAAGGGGAGAAGAGAAAAAGAAAAGAAAGGAAAGAAAAAAAGAAAAGAAACGAAATGATAGGAAAGCAGAACATACATGCCAATATAAGGGATACAGTGTAAGTGATACTTTGCATGAATCATGCAAATTTTCATGTGTGAAGACGGCCTTGGGTGTGACAATGAAGGAAAGATTATTTTTGTTGTAGAGTTTTATTGGTATTTTCACTGTAGTTCATACAGATTTTTTTTCTGATATCTGTTAGGTTTCCTCATCTTTTTTTTTTTTTTTTTGGTACTAGGGATCAAACTTAGGACCTTGTGTTTACAAAGGAGGTGCTGGAACCACTGAGCTAAATTCCCAGCCTACTTCTAGGTTTCACAAGCAAGTAAACAGCTGCAATGAAAAATGTTGATGTCTATTTTAAGCACTCATACGCATTTAATATCATATTGATATCTTATTTTCTCTGCTAGTGTACACTGTACAACATAGAAGGAAGCTCCTGGCAAAACAGGAAGAAACAAGAGGTGAGAATCATGCCCTGCCACACAGGAAAGGAGAACTAAGCACATGTGCCATTCATACAAACAAGATGTGTGCATGGAACATGTGGTTGTCAAGTGTGAAGACTGCCTTAGATCTAACAATGAAGCAAAGATCACTTTTACTGTAGAGCTGCATTGGTGTTTTCATTGTAGTTCACCTAAGTTTTTATTTCTCATGTCATCTTTAGATTTTATAAGCAAGTGCACAGCTGATGTGAAAATCTTTTTTTTTTTTTTTGAGACAGGGTCTCGCTTTGTAGTTCAGGCTGGCCCTGAGCTCACTATGTAGCCCAGGCAAGCCTCGAACTCAGCAATCCTGTCTCTGCCTCCCGAGTGCTGGGATGACAGGTGTGAGCCACCACGCCCAGCATTGTATGTGGTTTACTGGGATCGAACTCAGGACCTTGTGCTTGTGAGGCAGGCGCAGGAACCACTGAGCTAAGTCTCCAGCCCTGATGTGAAAATCTTGATGTCTATTCTAAATCTGCAATACATATTAATACTTTATCTGTACTTCTGTTGTTCTTTTTTAGACTTTGTACACCAAAAAATAGTCAATGTGCAAAGTTCTGATGCTTTTTAAAAGACTCAACAAAATTCAATACTTTTTGTGATTTTTTTTTTTTTTTTTTGCTTTTTGAGACAGGGTCTCGCTTTGTAGTTCAGGCTGGCCCTGAGCTCACTATGGTGCCCAGGCAAGCCGCCACGAACTCAGCAATCCTCCTGTCTCTGCCTCCCGAGTGCTGGGATTACAGTGTGATATTTTTTAAGTATTCATTGTTTAATAGAATGAAACACATAAAATTAAAATTGATTATTTATCCATAGAAATAGTCTGAAGAATAACTGTGAGTGTAATACATCCATGTTTATGAACCTTTATGACAAAATTAGTATTATGCTCTGTGGGTTTTAAGTCTCTGCACTGCAAGTGTCTGAAATCCACACAAATCTGAGTTCTTGTTGTGGGCGAGGGATAAATCCAAATTCTTACCCAACACTCTCATCTGATTTCCATACGATGGCTGTAAATGCAAACACAGAATTTAGGGATGATTACTGCCTGCCTAAAATCCAGAAGAGCCGGGGAACGGATGTGCTGCTGGATCCAACATTCTGTTCACGAGACTTGCCTTAAGAACCTAAGTGGAGTTAACTGGGCAAATCCAAAGACTATAGAATATAACAAAATATACTCGGGGTCTGACCACTCCTTTCTGCTTTGCCTGACATCAGTCACTGACACTACACCTCTCAAATTACAGCGTGTGTGCTGGGGACAGGTATGACCCCAGGGTCGAAAGGTGCACCTCCCAGGCCCAGGTGTGAGCTGTCCAAGATGTCCGAGTTCCTGTTTTCCTACTCCTGGCACTCTGTGAGGCAGAAGGGCACTGCTAAGGGTGAGGGGAAATACCAATTTATCGAACACCTATCTGCCAAGATCTGCACAGGGTATCTGCATTGTGTCTTCATTCATTTCTTCCTCAGTCATCCAACAATCATGGGAAGAACTGGGCAGAAGTGCTGGTGATTTTTTATTATTGTTTATTTGCAGTGCTGAGGATTGAACCCAGACCCTTCACACTGAGCAACATTCCTGACCCATCTTCTCTTCTGAGACAAGAGTTTCACTAAGTTTGCCAGAGCGGGCTTGAATTTTGAATACTCCTGCCTCAGGCTCTCAGAGTGCTGCGATTATAGGAGTTTGCCTATAGGACTCAGCTACATATTTTTATTAGAACCTTCAAGTGTTCTTACCCAAATAGGAAAGAAGAGCTATTGAAAATAAACGGAAGCTTTCTTTACAAGGTGCTCTCACACTGCTAATGATAGCAAATGCGAGTGTCACACACTGTGGTCCAGCTCTAGTGGACCCCCAGACAGGCCCAGTGCTATGGTCCAACATTCCTGTGAGGCCAACAGGGGGGCAGAGCAGAAGGGCTGTGTGGTCAGTCACAACCCACCTGTGCTGAGAACAGGAAACCCAATGACAAGCTTCCAGCGTCGCCTTCTAGGCCTTTCCTGTGAGGCTCTGGATTTGGGGAAAGCCTGAGATTTTTCACCACTATGCTCCAGAGTGGAGTCTTACAGAAACTGTAAAAGGGTTTGCATTACTTTGTATTTTTCCCAACCCTCAAAAATATTTGGTTTCTGGGACTCTTCTTAACTAATCACGAATCTAGGAATGCTCAGAAATACGTGGGCTCCATATTGTACAGGGCAACGGTGGCCTCGCCGTCAGGAAAATGCCAGAGTGGCATGTCTGCCACCCACTCTGTGTGGCACTCAGTCTTCATCCCACAGCAACACTCAGTCATCACTGC
The DNA here is from genome assembly GCA_004025085.1 of Thryonomys swinderianus. NCBI lineage: Eukaryota > Metazoa > Chordata > Mammalia > Rodentia > Thryonomyidae > Thryonomys > Thryonomys swinderianus. The sequence goes on along the minus strand of PVIC010023646.1, from coordinate 4,189 downwards.
TTGAGAGGCGAGAAGCACTCTGACCACTGACTTTTCCTAGCTTTGATCTACAATCCTCATTATTTCTCAAGTTCCTCCAGAATTCAGCTGAATCCAACAAGAGAGAAAATTCTCTCTAGAAGAGCATCTCATCATAGCAACTTTTGAAAGCACACGAATTTTCGACTCAGAAACTGTGAAAGAGAAACCTACCAATGACATAAGAAAAAATAAACACCCGTGAAATATCTTCCAAATATGTACACTGTCTGCTTTGGAAACACCTCTGTGGTGTTTTCAGATAACAATTCTCAGGAAGATCTATGGGACGTGAGGGCCACGTGGTCATCGGTACACGTGGGCTTTTCTTTGCAATTCTTTGTAGCTTATATGTCTTAGGAAGGGGCAATTGAAGTTTTAAACTCTATACCAAACAGGAAAAAATAATGGATTTTTCACAGTAAATTCTTGCCGATCTAATAATCCACATTTATAGCCATGAATCATATAGATGCATTATCCCCACTGCTGTGAAAGCCCACATGGATAATCAAACCAACTAAATTCTAGTCTGACTGTCGTGGTTGCTATCCAAAATGTTTCCCACAAAGCTCACTGTGTGGCAGGCTGTACATCAGCCCCCTTTCTTTTTTTTTTTTGGTTTTTGAGACAGGGTCTCGCTTTGTAGTTCAGGCTGGCCCTGAGCTCACTATGGTGCCCAGGCAAGCCGCCACGAACTCAGCAATCCTCCCGTCTCTGCCTCCCGAGTGCTGGGGTGACAGGCGTGAGCCACCACGTCCGGCATTGTGGTATGCGGTGTTGATTGTTGGTGGGCGTGTCTCCACACCCAGCATTCTATGTGGTTACCGGGGATCGAACTCAGGACCTTGCGCTTGCGAGGCAGGTGCCGGAACCACTGAGCTAACCCTCCGGCCCACATCAGCCCCCTTTCTACTGCTGCAACAAAATGCCTGGCACAGTCAACGTGCAGGAGGAAGAGTTGGTTTTGTCTCACAGAGTCAGAGATGTCAACCCATAGTGCCGCTCTGTTGCTTTTAGCTCAGTCTTGAGGCAGCCGCATCTGGTGGAAGAGCATGGCCGAGGACACCTGCTCGCTCCCAGCCAGTGAGGAAGCAGAGAAGGCGCCAGAGGAAAGCAAGGAGCCGGGGCAGATGTACCCTTCAGGGCACAGCCCTGGGGACCATTCGGCTAGGGTTTCATCGGCGGGCTCGCCCCCTGCTGAGCTCAGCACCCTCACGCTCCCGGCCCTCCCCGGTCTCCACCCATGAGCACTGCAGCCCTGGGGATCAAGTCTTTGGAGAACTCTTCACATTTAACTCTGCTCCCGCCCCTCCCCCCTTGCTCTCCCCTCCCCCCCCCAGCTTTCCTCCGTCACTGTCTTCCACCATGATGTCTCCACCGTGACACAAGCATAAAAAGCGAGAAGCCAGCCAGCCATGGACGAAACTTCTGAAACCAGGAGCCAAAATAAATCGTTCCTCTTTGAAGTAGTTGTGCTCAGGCATCCTGGCCAGGGGTGAAAACCTGACTAACACCCCAACACGGCAGGGTAGTGAGGCAGCGGAGTGACCTGTCAGGCTGGTTTTCTTTTATTGGAAACTTACTGGAGTGATAATGACACGATGATGGAAAGAAATCCCAACTACCGCAGCAAGATTAAGCGTGAGAAGCTACACCCTTTTATTACCCTACATACAACAGTGCTGCCCAGGGGTGCGCGGCAGATACACAGGGGCGCGCCCAGCTCAGCGGGAACCTCGCCCGGCCCCAGCTGGACCCTTTCTCAGCTCTCTCCAGGCTCCCGACCCGTGAGTCTTCTTTCTCATTTATCACCCGTTTGTTATCTTTCTGTCCCTTCAAGAGCGCCAGCTCCACGAACACCTGGACCTGAATGTTCCCAGGGGCAGCGCCTAAAATAGCACCAACCATCGCGGCAGGACGCGCTCGCTCGCCCTCGAGGGAAAGAATCGGAGTGGTCGCGCTCTTCCACCATGTGGTCCTCGGCTCCGCTTTCTGCCACCTGCTCTCCGTCTGCTTCCGCGCCAGGCCCTGACCCGACACACTCACTTTTGTTGCCTGTTGCTTATTTATGGCAAGATCCAAGGACCCACGCAGACAAGGCACTCCCGCACCGATTCCCAATCCCTCCCTCCCGCGTGTCTACCACAGACAAGCATTTTTATGAGTTTCCTGTTTGTCCTTCTGCTGTTTCTCGATACAAATACAAGTGAATTCACCTGCGTGTTTTCATATCCCCATCTTTATTATACAAACACTCTCTCCGCCTTGCTTTCCTCACTTGGGAGCGCGTCTAGAGATCGGTCCCCATCAGGAACAGATCTCCACCAGGGTCTCTGCCAGCAGCTACGTCGCCTTCCGCTGGGAACACACACCATCACCTTTTTTTTTTTTTTTTTTTTTGAGACTGGGTCTCGCTTTGTAGTCCAGGCTGGCCCTGAGCTCACACTATGTAGCCCAGGCAAGCATGGAATTCAGAAATCATCCTGCCTCCGCCTCCTGAGTGCTGGGATGACAGGCGTGCGCCACCACGCCCGGCACTGTGGTATGCGGTATTGATTGCTGGTGGGCATGAGTCACCACACCCAGCATTGTACGTGGTTACTGGGATCGAACTCAGGGCCTTGCGCTTGCAAGGCAAGAGCTGGAACCACTGAGCTAAATCTCCGGCCCACCATCGCCTTCTTAAGCAGAGACCTTATGAACTGATGGAGCCTTGCTAGCTTCCCACATGCTGGTGTTATAGGAAGCCTCGATGATGATGTACAAACACCATTTTGGTACATTGCAGAGGTATCTGCAGGAAAGAACCAAGACTCTTGGTCAAAGGGTAAATGATTCTCTAACACTGGCTTACACTATCAGATCCTGTTCCATAAAGTCATTCAAAAATACGGTCGTGACACCTTAAATGTATATGTGTGATATAGGTCCCCGGAAGTTTCTCCACTGTTGTCAAGGGGACTGACCTCTTTACTCTTTTTTTTTTTTTTTTTTTTGCTTTTTGAGACAGGGTCTCACTTTGTAGTTCAGGCTGGCCCTGAGCTCACTATGGTGCCCAGGCAAGCCGCCACGAACTCAGCAATCCTCTTGTCTCTGCCTCCCGAGTGCTGGGATTACAGGCGTGAGCCACCACGTCCAGCATTGTGATATACGGTGTTGACTGTTGGTGGGCGTGAGTCTCCACGCCCAGCATTATATGTGGTTACTGGGGATCGAACTCAGGACCTTGTGCTTGCGAGGCAGGCGCCGGAACCACTGAGCTAACCCTCCGGCCCTGACCTCTTTACTCTTATAAAAACTGACTCTTAAATTTAACTCATTTGCAGCCTGGTGGTGGGCTGAGGTCTCTTTCCCCAGTCTACTGGGGTCTACCATTCTCTTAGGCTACCAGGTTTTCCTTCTAGCAAATTGTCAGAGGAAAATAGCCCTCTAAAAAAGCCTACACGTGGAATTCAATTTCTGTAAGCACATCCAGGAATTCAGCCGTAAAGACTGTTTTCATTACCGTACATAAAGTGACATGAAAACAAGTAGGTAAATGATTATTTTAAAATCCTATTGATGCCAACTTAGATGGTCCCCAAACTCATGTATAGTCTTGGCATCTTCAGTAATTCACGACTTTCTTGACAGTGAGACTCTATGATTAGAAAATGATGCCTCTTCACAGAATTAACCGAAAGGTTCTTTCCCACCCCTCGTAGAAGAGGCATGAAGAAATAGCATCATTTCACATGAGAATCTCAGCGTTCAGACTGAACCTCTGGCTGAGAATACTTATTACAGGCAGGAAGTACAGCAGAGTGAGCTGCTTTCTTATCAGCATGGCTTTGCTAAATACAAGTCTTCCTAGACTAAATTCATTGCTTTTCTCAATATGGTTTTGAGCACCACATTCAATTTACTTTAACATTCTCAGGCAATGTACAATAATAATCTCCATGGGCTGAGTCATGGTAAACTTCAATTCCAGAGATACTTCAGTTCCAGGCACAGATTAAGGTCCAGCAACCCCAATTACCAACTCACACTTGATTCACTAAACTAACGCACAAAATGCTCTTTGCTGCTTTATTCATAATGACCCCAGGTCCACAAACTGTCAAATGGGTATTTATACTTCCTACAACAGAATATATACAGTAAAGGGAGGAAACGAACAACTTGT